>OMLF01004214.1:20131-36549 GCA_900302615.1 Holocentrus rufus | reverse complement strand
AGAAAATAAATAAATAAATAAATAAAAACTTCCATGACCATACACTCACACAGCTATTAGACACACACACAAAGACTGACAGCACACGCACACACACACACACACACACACACACACACACACACACACACAGCCTCGTGGCAGTCAGGGAAAGGTTTTCTTCCAGCCTTTTTTTCTTTCCTGAGCTGAATTGATGTTGTGACTCACCCACTGGAGTCCATTAACAAGTCAACCCACTCACTAATGCTGTTAGCAACAATGACTCAGGGGAGCGCCTTGCAACTTTTATGCCCCAAAAGTTCAACTTCCATAGGATATTTTCAAACTGTGGTATTATGATTTGCTTCCCTCCCCCCCGATCTCAAAGCTCATGCAAATTTATAAGAGAGAGAGAGAGAGAGAGAGAGAGTCCTCGTGGCTACCATGCTCAGGACAACTAAAAGTCAAGTGTGCAAAATCCTGAATGTTATCAGCACTGCAATGTTAGCATGCAGCTATCAGGAGAGACTGCTGTGAGCTCGCTCTGTGTGACTGTGTCTCTCCAGCAGGTGTTCAGGCATGTCGAGGCCTGTCTCCGCTCGCAGTGAAACAGCTAAGAAACAAACTAGCAGGTGCACCTACGCCTCAAACCTGTTGTTTTGTTCCTTGGCTGTCCCTGATGTTATTGTAGCTGATAGAAGGGGGGAGGGATGGCAGTGACGCCCAATAAAGATGGGAGGAAGAGAGAAAATGACAAAGGGAGTTGCTACTGGAGACTGTGTGTGCGGCTAAATGGCAATTAGGGAATAATGCTCGGTGTAGGTTTGGCTGCAAACATTTTTGAGCAACGGGTAGAGAGGGAGAGTGAAAGTATTCACACATATTATGGACTGCATATTCACATTCAGTAGACATAATAAATGAGACAGACTCTCCTGGAAACATGCAAGCACGTTTGCACAGATAACACACTCACGTTTTCCTCCAGCTCAAGGTGAACTTTCCTGTGGACCTCAGAGATTTCCATCAGCACCACACCTATGAGAGAGAGAGAGAGAGAGAGAGAGAGAGAGAGAGAGAGAGAGAGAGAGTGAGAGTGAGAGAGAGAGAGAGAGAGAAAGAAAGAGAGAATGCACAGATTAGCATCAGATGAAAAATGAGCAGGGGTAATTGTTTGGTTTGGTTTCATGTTTTCCTCTCCAGATAGATGGAGTTGGTCTCTTGTGCAAAACTTTTGACGACCAAAATGTGCGTTTTTACACGCGGACGAGTCAATCGCTGCTAAATGAAATCAGAACCATCCAAAACCATCCAACCTCCAGCCTGTACAGACTGTGGTATAATGTCTCTGAACCAGCTGAGTCGATCACACACAAACAAAGGATTTCACACCGACGCCAAACTGCGGCTGAGCTCCATCGCCTGAACTGAGAGGGGAACAAACACATGTGACTGGACCGTATAAAACAGGACCACCTACTGTCAGGCTAATCAAAAACAGCTCAAATGGCAGGGAGCCGCAAATTGCATCCCTCTGTCACTGCGTGTTTCTCACAAAGCCAATCAAACGGGGATTATGAAACATCATCACAATGTGGAAATCATAAATGAATTTCCTAATGAGGTTCCTGCTACATGCCATCCTGTCAGTTATTTGACTGATTATGATAATATATGCTATAATATACAACGCCGCTGCTTCATTGCTCTTTGGGTAATTATAGTGTCATTCATTTAATAACAACAGCACCTTGTGGAGTGCCAAAAAACTGACAGATACATGACTCATAAAGCTCACTGAAACAAAAGGAATAATTTAATTCAGAGGAGCCAAATTAACCTTTCTGAGCATAACGATTTACCAACTAAATGAATAAGTCCATGCTGTGTGCAGTACTTAGAGTAGTCACTCCTCTTGAGCCCAGATGGCTTTCAGCTGACTTGTATCTGCTTCTAACATATTGTGTGCAGCCCAAATAGCGCTGCTCACAGGCTGAAAAGGCTTCGCTACGTGTGAATGTATGTCTGTGTGTGTGTTTGCCTTGATGTACACCGTTTTAACACCACTCAGATGATTCATCAACAAGGAGGAACCATGTGTGTCTGCTCAAATGTGTGTGTGTGTGTTTGCGTGTGGGCTTGCATTCTGATAGCCTGACCCTGCGCAGATGGAGGGTCACTTCATCATCGAGAAGAGGAAGAATGATGGAGATAAAAATATGAAGAAGAGAACATTGGTGCACAGGCTGTCTCATAAATCTAATGATGCATTACATGTATTTACATGACAGAAAACGAACCGGCGCGATGCTGTAAGACCATTCTGTTATTAAGTGGCAAAAGCACAGACGTGTGTCAAAGAGAGTTCACGCCACAGCTGTGCCACATCAGCTGAACTGCGGCAATTATTTGGGAAAACAATTTTATTCTGTTTTCAAATCACAGACAACACATGGAATGACTTGGCCGACAGTCATTTTAGTGACGTCTTTGTATTAAAGGAATACTCCAGAGGATGTACAGAGGTGAAAATGGTATCGAACATCTTGTCTCCGTCTGGGTAAGTCGGAAAAAGGGGTATTTTGCACAAAATGTTGGAGTATTCCTTTAAAATGCGGATCTTATCGTACTGTAATTAACATTTCAGGGTGTGTGACTGCTGCAGTGAAGCATTGGGAATTCTTACTATGTCTGCCACTGAATCACCTGCCATCAGCAGGCTGCAGAGCATCGTCCCAGTGGAAACCTTAGACTGAATGTTACTGCTGTTCCCTGACTGGGCTTATCCCACAGACATTTGCTCTCCGGGCAAAGTGAATTAAGCCTGAGAGTAATGTCATGACACAGTACATTTGCCAGCAGCCAAGAGCTAAAACTGTACATATTCAGCACTGTTAATGATGTAACCTCAAGAAATTTTTGAACTCAGAATATCTGTACACAGAATGTACGCAGTGCAAAAAGCTGCAGAGAAAATGGCTTCAGTACAGGAGCCATTATCAGACATATGGGGCCAGCTCTCAACAGGTGGCAGCCTAATTTGCCTGTTACAAATACACATTACAGGAAGAGGCAGGATATTATAGAAGGTGGATGTGTACTGGCAAACAACAGTCCACTCACTCAATATTTCCATACTGTTAAAGGTTTGTCCACAGTGTAGATCAGAATCGCAAGCAACAAATGAACTGGTGCGGAAAAAAATAAACCTCCTAGAAGGGATTTCTATATAGCAGCAGAAAAATAAAAAGGAGTATTTGACTTTGTGTCTTGATAATTTGTCTCGGTGTGCAGAATGGCATTTACAATGAGTCACAGTAAATCCATTAAATTAAAGATCTAATCTGCAATCACTGCAGAGAGTGCGTCTCTTGCGGCTGAGCGGAGAATAAGAACAACAACACAAACTGTTTTAATTTGCTCTCTGTTCTGAGGGGCACCTCTCCCCACCTGTCTGCAATTTGAGTCTTAACGGGCAGAAGGCTTTTTATTTGGGAGGATATCAGGACAGGTATATCTTGCTATGTAATGTTCATTTTTAATTTTATCATGTAACATTGAGTCCTGGCCAAAAGTCTGTCGCTGCATCAGGTTGGCAAGCAATGAGGATAAGCCCAGTTAAGTCAGCCTGTCTATAATATTATATTCAGCCTAGCTAACACGCTACATAGGCCTGGCTTTCTCATAACATTGCACAACAAGAGAGAAATTTACCAGCAGCCACATGATGCAAATTTGCCCGTGGTGCTGTTTGTGGAGGCTAACATCACAGAACCCCAACTACTGATTCTCTCAAGATAAGAAAAAATAATGCTTATCTTTTGAGGTTTTGTATAAGTATGCAAAACATGAATATGTGTCGTGGTGTCCACTTGCAGCTAAACACTTAAAATACTGCAGATCAGTGCTCACGTGTTTGTTATTTGCACTTACTTCTGCCTTACATCAGGTGCCTTCTAGTTGCATAGTGATGCAAAACACAGTGGGTCTTTCCATTAAGCGGGCAGCTAATTTCGTATGCCTGTACTGTCAGTGTTAGTTACTGGAAAAGCGACAGCTCAGTGTATACAAAACAAAAAACGAGAGCTGGAATGACGACTGGGGCAATGAAAAATAAGTACAGATCTTTAACAAATTACTATTTAACAATGTATAACCCTCACATATATTCCATTTTACCAATTAATTCCATGACTGATAAATAGATTCCTAAACAGTGTCCTGACATGTTAAAATTTACCGTACAAGTCCCTGACAGCAGATCAGTGGCCTGGTGTCTAACATACTACATCAGTCTGTTATAATCAGGTATCCAGTCAAACACTGCCCCTCCCTGCTCCGTCTGTCCCCACCTTGCCCTGTGGCCATGCCGGCTCCCTCTCTCTCTGACTCAATACATTTCAAAGACTCAGCCAGATAAAGGCCATGAGACCGTTCCGGTAAATCTGCCCTTTTGACGAGACAAGTGAGCCGAAGGAGGGGAAGATAAGGCCGGGATGGGACGAAGCGGCGGAGGGGGGGAGAAAGTGTGTGAAAGAGGTGGACATGGCTGGGGAAGAAAAGGTAAATATTGAGAGACAGGGAGTGTGCTGGAGATAGAAAGACCAGGAGACAAAAGGAGAGAGAGGAAAGAGGAAATCTGAAGAAAGGAGGAGGGATGGACACGGTTCTCAAAGCGATGGGTTAAAAATAAACAAACCACTAAAATGATTGAACCTCTAATGCTTTAATATCTAACCTCAAAGTCCCTGCTTCTACTGTAAGAGCAACCTAATCTAAAACCATCAAGTGTGCTTTCTTACAGGGCACAGAAGTAATAAATCATCAACATAATATAATGTAATACTAGCATGTATAGTAAAATCAATGCAAATACCACTCTGAAGGACTGATACTGCTGATGGTATGAAAATGCGTTTGCTTCCCTCACAGTAATCAATAGTGTACTCTCGAACAGTTCAGGCTCATTTGTTTATTGTTGTCGGGTTCTCTGCAAAACGTTGCCCGGCAACAAGTGTGCTCGATCAAGCACGGTCTGAGGGCAAATGGATGATGTCATGATGTGGATCACACCAGAAAGAAATCCACCACCATTAGCCAACAAACCCAGCCTAGATAAGCTGAGACAATACGAACAGGCGGCTCACAGTCTTATTTACCCAGGGTGCTTGTGGGTCTGACCCCAGTCAAGAGCACGGTCAGATGCACAGAGGTTGTTGGAGAAAGTTTAACATTCTCTGACACATATTGCAGCGGTGTGACGGCAATATAAATACAAAAGATGCCGACTGATAGTTGAAATCACACTTCCTGGCGACAACTAATTTTTGAGCAGAGTGAGCCGTTCAGTCTCCAAAGTTTTGGATTTTGCAGGAGTTACAATTCAATATACTGTGATATACTGCGATGCTGTAAGCAAGGCAATGTACTGGGATTTTTTAATATATTTTTAGTTTATACTATTGTATAAAGAGCAAACCGCCATATGCATCAAATCTGAGTAAGAAAAAAATGCAATCAGAGTGTTACCTGAACTTATGCACTGGTATTTATCATCCAACATCACAGCACAACTTTTTGTGCAATCTGAGCAAAGGAATTTTGCCTTTATCAGTAAAAAAATAAAAGTGCTGCCAGGATTCTTTAGGTAAACAAATTAAGAAAATAAAAATTTGCAAACCGTGTTACATATGTATTCTGTTCTGTTGTATGTAAGCCAGTTTTTAATTTCTCAAGTAGTGCATAGTCATAAATCACTGCCACTGATCTTTGCATGCAAACTATTAATTAAAAAATCAATTTAGTGTTTTTGAGAATCAATACAGTATCACAAAACATAATATTGCGATTCTCAAGTATATCAATGTTTTCTTCCACCTCCATTTACGACGGGTGAATCTGAGTCATGACAGGATGTGAAACTGCAAAGTGGGGTTTTCTATAATGGACTTAAAGGAGATCATCAGAAGCTTGACTTTCAGCTTGGTAATGGAGTAATGCCAGTGCTCTTATGGTTATTTTACGGTGAGTTTTTCCAATTTGTACATGCTGTAATTATGTAAAATACAGCAGAGGATGTGAAGCTTTTCCCTCCTTGGGCACAGCAGTTCACTGGGTCAGGATGTGCTGTTTGAACAACACTGCTGAGTGATTTAAAAATCTGTTCTCCTTTTCTTCTAGAAAACTGTAAATCAGCGTGTAAACATGTCATTCTCTGCTATGTCATGCTTTAGGTCCGACAAGCAGACAGAGAGAAGGGTGGGGGTGGGGTGAGAGAGAGAGAGAGAGCGAGAGAGAGAGAGAGGGAGAGAGGGAAGGGGGGACTGTTTGGTTTCCTTTCTCTTTTCCCATAATCCATTCTGTACAGGAAGATGAGTCAGGTGTGTGTGTGTATGTGTGTATGTGTGTGTGTAGGGGGAGAGCATAAGAGCATGAAAAGAAAAATAACGTGAAGGAAGGAACACCTTTGCAAAGCACAAACTGTCTTTTGGCGCTGCTGTGCCTTTAAAACTAAGGTCAAACAACATGAACTTTTGGCTTGATTTTATCCCTGTTTTCCAATCCTAACTTGATTTCAGTAATGGGCAGAGTCTGTGCTGACTCAGCAGATTCAGAGCAGCTGGGACAGGTAGTCGACAAACATGGCAGCAGTGCAAAAGGGTTGGGCACATGCGCTCGCCTCCTGATTTACTCATAAATGGCATGAAAGCCTCTTTGGTTAGTTTAGTTTTTCTCCAATTTGGACAAATCTGAATGCAAAGAAACAAATCTTACATTTAAGATCAGAAATAATCAATGAGAGCCGAGCTAATAAGAAATGTTAATAAGAAAATGCTAATAAGAAAAGTTAGATTCAAACGGTCTCCATTAGCATACATAGACTGCTTTACATTCTGTTCTGCCTTATCTGTGGATTAACGCACACAAGGATATGTAAATTATAATTACTCTTGCTAAGCAAATCAGCTTCGGCTGATTTGCTTAGATATAATAAATTACATAATCAAACAGTGATCTCCGCCTATTTGCAACTAATTTATCCTAATAAATATTGGCTGTCGAGCTTCTTTCTATTCATTTTCAAGCGTACTTACTACACCTTACTAAGATAATGATAAGAAATGCAACAAAGACCTTCTATATAAAGTATAAATAGGTCTCCATTCATTCTTCATGTGGAGGTCTTTGACTGGCATAAAGTCTGCAAGCTAAACTTTAACAACCAATAACAACAATAACCAACGATGAATGTGTGCAAACAAACCCTCCTTGTGCTTATAGCTGACTTTGGAAACAACATTTTTCTGGCAGCTTGCAAAGTGGTCCGCAGGCCCTCCACTGTTTTTGACTGTGGGGACAATAATCCTGGCATCTGCAAGAGCCACCTGACACACTGTAAAAACAAGCCAGGATTATGTAAAGTTGGCTGGATGCTGTTTAAACAGGACCGAACCATCAAAGGGTATTGCGTGCATGCAATGCGTGCGTGCATGTGTGTGTGTGTGTGTGTGTGTGTGTGTCTGTCTGTGTAGCTTCCACAAAGCCCTTGCCGGTGCAAAAGGACAAGAGTGGATGAGATTAAATTCTCTGCGGACAGCAAAATGCTTCACGGTGATGGAGTTCAAGAGCCCATCTCACTGACTCTTAAATTCCCCTCCAAACCAGACTCTCCTGACACCGTATCAACACTCTCTGTGGAAGCCAACACGCTTCTTGATAAAGCCTTGAGACAGCAACGTGACTTGCAAGAGATAGTGGCCAGCAGGCACACAAACTTTTGAATGGCACTGCGGATTATTTGTTGTGTCAGGTTTCGGCAGTGATGGAGAAGAAGAGAACTGATATATGCCAGTTCTTCGGATTCCTTGTCTGACTGGAGGAAGTTAAAACATCAGAAACCTGTGAGCCTGAATCAAAAGACTGTTGACATTTGAACTCTGACAGAGGAGGTGGTTGGAGTCTGGAGGAATGAAGTCAGAAAGGGAAGAAGGCAGGGAGCGGAGGGGTGCACCAATCCTCCACAGCCTATCAGGAGTATCTGGTTTCTGGTTAGCTATGCGTCACTGGAGCTCAGGTTTCTGGGTCCGCAAGTAGTCCGAGGAACAGAGGAACACAGAGAACTTCCTGTTCTCGCATCTTCCGGCGGAGGAAATTCGTCTTCATTGTCATTCCTGAGGCGCAGTCTCTCTCTTGCAGTCTGTGGGAGCCTGGCAGCGCTTGGCGGCTATTATCACAGGTCTGACTTCCTGGTGGGTAACGGGGATGTGCGGTGCTACAGAAGGCGGCTACAATGGTGTTGGACTCACGCCTGGTTCATTAGATTAGATGAGACCGTTTGCAGTGTGTCTTTAATCACCCCCTGCTATACACTCCCTCATAATGACTCAGACTAATCTGTCATGAGATTAGACTCTCTCTCTCTCTCTCTCTCTCTCTCTCCCTTTGCTTTCTCAGTGACAGTCACATACAAAGGCACATACATACAATCAGACAAGGATTAGTGGAGTGGGTCCAGAGGCCAGGGGTGAGTTTGACTCAGCAGGAGGCTGGAGCGTCACGGCCGCACCCTCGCTGAACCTGTTTTGTAATACCAAGGGCTTGTCTAACTCATCCCTAAATCCATTAAAACTACACGGCGGTATGTCATTACATGCCAGAGTGTCTTTCTTCGCTGTTTGTGCATCTAAACAGCCAGAAACCAAAACAGGAAGTGCATCACCAGCGAGCCAAACATATTTTATAACCTACAGAGGGGAAACTATTACATGCCATATGCTGACTTCTCTCTTTACTTATGCAAAAATGACCGCAATATGGAAAGTCCTCACCATCTGGAAACACAATAATTTATTTTGTGACATGCACAGCCACATGCCGGCGATGACATTCTGAATATAAAACATTCGCAGTTAAAACTGACAGCAAACGTACATCACAGCCCTTTCTTGTCTCTTGCGTGTGGCTGAATTTAATAACCAGTTTTTCAGCACGCGTCAACGGGGGAAATGAGACATGCAGTGGTTAGTGTGCCACTAGTGACACACAACGAGTTCAGGTACCAGGCATCCCTGAACTGCAAATTAACGTCTGAGGACCGAGCCTTTGGGAGTTGGCTGGAAAAAAGCATCCAAACAATCACTGTGATACTGTGTGTTGCTAAGTGTGCCAGGCTGTGGGACACTTCATGCTGCTCTGCTGTACTTCCCACAATCACTTTGCAAGTACTCATCAAAGAACTGGGCTTCAGAATAACATTCATATAAATGTGCAATTACAGGAGATTATTTACCTCTATAAATTGACATATTGCCATATGGCTCACATATGTAATTAAGATTATACAGAAATTTTCTCTTAGCCAATTATTTAGCAATTATTAATAAATTGTAAACACATATGGGCATGCAGGTATCACCCAGGAAAACATTACTAAATGATTTTATGGCCCAAGTAAGATAGATAACAGTTTAAGAAAGTCTCACACTCAGATTTTCCCCTAATTTATCCCAGTGTATGTCGAAGTGATAACACAATACAGGTACTTACCCAATTCTCTGGAGACAGGAGACACCGCAGCATTCTCCCCAATCTTAGAAATGGCATCAAAGTACAACTTTCCTGCCAGGGTCATCGCTGGGGGGGGAAATAATGAACTGAATGTCACCGATTGTCAAAATAGTTTAGTAGAAACTTGGGTTCAGTGTATGTGGAATATCACATCCTTAAGTAATTGTTCTCTGTGAGCTGTTGATGCTTGTTTGGACTGTGGTCCAGAATACCTGAACCCAAAATAAACTGTAGACCTGCTAGTCATAGAGTCTATATGGCAAGATCCCGACATGTTTTAATAAGCCTTAGCCCTGTTTCCCTTTTTTTGATAATGGGGAGGACTTATGAGGGTTTATTTTCGTTAATCTTCCAACATTTTGGGCAAAATACCCCTTTTTCCAACTAAGACAAGATGTTCAATACCGTTTTCACCTCTAGATAATAAGACAATACATAAGATAGTTTTGGAGTTGCTCTAAGATTTGTTTTTATTTCACTTTGACTAAGCTAGGCTAATGACTCCTGTAGACTACAAGTCTTTGTGCTAAGCTAACATGAAATGCTTACCATGGGAACTAAACCAGTGGACGTACAGAGGTGAAAATGGCATCGAACATCTTGTCTCAGTCTGGGTAAGTCGGAAAAAGGGTATTTTGCCCAAAACGCTGGAGTATCTCTTTAATTCATCCAGTTACACAGTTACAGTAATTCACATGTGGAAGCTGCCCAGTGCATCCACAGTCTGATAATGTTGTCACTGTCCAGATCCACTGGAGCTTTGAGGCAAAGCGCCTTTCACTTCACTTTCCCATCAAGTCCTGAAATGCAAACCTGCAACTTGCCGATCACAAGCCAACTTCTCTAACCTCTTAGCTACTGCGGCACCATTATTACGGCTCTCTAATGAAATGCTCACCAGCCACTGATTTCTCATAGCTCTTGCCCAGGTTGACCAGGTTCCTCAGTCCAGGGTTGAACTGTTCCATCACATTCTGGGGAAATGGAGACAAAAGGGGGTAAATAATAAGCCATAATTTTATTCTATATTTTCACAACTGAATAAACAAGTGGGTGAACGTCCATCTGAATAACCACATGGCGGACTGAATGACATCACATGTGACCACGGCAGGGAGGGAGGATGGAACGGGCAAGTCAGCACACAGTCATCTCAGAGCAGAGCTTGCCTGTTGTTGGTACTTCCAGCTACTGACTAATCATTAACCAGAACTTGGCCTGGGACCTGCAGGCAAATTTTGACTGCGTGCCATGGCAATGGTCCGTGCCTGTTTGATACTGAGTGTCACAGAAAGAAACAACAAAAGTTAGATGGAAAGAAGCAAAGGAAACAGAAATTAAAGATGAGGCAGCAAAATTTAAAGGAAAAAGAGGAAAGATAGAAGGAAGCCCAGAAGAAAGCAGAGACTTGAGAAAAGAAGAATATATCAGTATAATAAATAAAAATATATATTTTTATTTACACTTTCTTTTAAACAGGTACAAACTTGTCATTCATAATCATTCTTACATGTCTGCATCAGCACATTATCTCTACATTACTTGAATTATTGAGCTATTCCTTCATGCCATGTTTTATGTTTGCCCAGTTATCACTGGTATTTACATGGTCTGAGATAAGGATGGAGCTGAGGTTGACACCCAAGTGCAGAATCCAGGAAATGCTTACTAAATTCTTAGTAAATTCCCACCATAGTAACAAAACAGAAACAATGGTTTGTGAGGTTCGCAAAAAAAGGAAATGATGGCTTCCTCTCGTTGATGAACTACATGAGAGCCAGTCAGGTCATTTACCCTCCTGATTTATAGTGTCTATTAATTCAGACTACATTAGTGGGAACGGTCATGTTATTAATGTTGCACATACATCTCCGGGACAACCTCGAAATCTTGTCTTATTTCAGAGTTCATGAATTATACACACACTCTGAGATGATTCTCACTGGGCATTACAGCCAGTACAATGGAAGTATAATTAGCTTCACTACTCATGCAAACATACAGTATTCAGCAGAGCCTCGGGGCACAGTTGACTATTGCTGCAAGCCAGAGGTGACGGCTGTGGAGGAGTCTGGTGTATAATCTTACCGCACAGCACACACAGCAAGCTAAATTATTAAACCTGGAGTCCTCTTCCTGCATTTCATCACACCAAGGAGCTGTGGGTGCTGTCCCAAGAGGAGACAGGAGAATAAAAGCTATTCAAGGAGGCGAGAGACGCTGAGGGGGAAAAAAGCATGAAGTCTTTGATTTTTTACAGCACCCCTTACCCGCACTTCACTGTGCCACCTGTTGAGTCAGTGTGCAGGCTTGGCCACAGACTTCAAACTTGCAGTTCTTACACTGAGATTGGGGTCATGATGAGTGTGTTGTTGCCTCGCATTCATTTAAGTTATGTTATTATTATTTCATTTATTTGGCTTAACATTCTCCAGTAATGCCACTAAGCACACTGGAAGCAATGCTTTCTTTTAAAGACCCATTTTATCCATTAGAGTGCAGAAATTGCATTAGCAATGCATTCTGCAGCACCATCCTGCAGTAATTAAATTCACTTTCATTATTGCGGGACGCAAATGCTACTAGAATACACTAAAGCCTAAAATGATGGATCGTGGTTTAAATTGTCTTGGTCGACCGAGGCAGGACTTTTAATGATGAAATGGCAGTCTTATAGGGTGTGGCTTTTCCTCAAAATACTGATCCATGACCTAAAACAGTCCACTGCTGGCTCTAGATGAGTGTGTGAACCCGAAGCACAAATACAGGTAGCTGACAACTGTTCTACTTCTGTGGTGTTTCCATACTTGGGATATATTGAGTGACGTAGACAAAAATTAAAAGATGCTTTAAGTATGATCTCTGCCACATAAGGCAAACATCGACCATCCAAACAAAATAATAATGCTTGACCATTCAAAGACTTCATTTATTTAAACCTTAGATCCGTTTGATGGCATTTTCTAATGTACTGACACTATCCATGATTACCTATCATAACCATTATATTAGATATAAGCCTATGTCATAGAGGTTATAAGTTTACCTTTAACTACACCTTTATTTTAACTTTGGGGCTACAATTAATGAGTGTGAGAAAGTCATCTATAAACCGTTAAATCCCGTTTGGTGATGAGCCAACTGAGAAGTCAAATGTAAACAAAGGTCGTGTTACTTAGAAAATATATATCTACCTAATATTGGAAAGTTAGGGTACAACAGCGGGCGAAACTGTCCCAATGGTGGACACTGGATTGTGGCCACACATTTTCTAATGTCGTGGTCGCACCTGTTGTGCTTCACAGCCTCATATCACACCGACACTCACCTTGTATGTACTTTCGGTGAGCCTGTTCACCTCCTCGGAATCCCTCGACATATTTATATCCTTTTACGACGTCCGTCAAAAGAAAAAAAACAAAACAAACAAAAAAACACAATAAACACAACGCCCAGCAAACAGGCTCCACTCGCTAACAACGGGGGAAAGTGACCAAACCTACGGACTCTTGAAATTCCTCATAGCCAGCGGGGAGACGCAAGACGCACCGACCGGAATGATAAAAAAAACTGTGACAAAAAACAAATGTAATGAGACGGCAGAAAGGCCAGCTGACTGGCCGTGCTGTGTGTGTCAATGTGAGCACAAAAAGCTGAGCTGTCAAACTTGTAGGTGGTTAGTTAAGGGAAGGGGAGGAGGCCTGAGTAGGTGAGCAAGGTAGACAGGCGTCAAGCTAGCATAAACAGAAAAATAGCACTTCCGGTGTTAGCTTTCAATTGAGATATTTTGCCAAATTCGGCTACGGAATTTAAATTCACTTCTTTTGGACGTGACATGCTCATAATGATTACTATATTTTTTTTTCAGTATAATCGCTCCGCATTATTTTTAGCCTTAAGTGAATATAACAATCGTTTTTGTTAGTATCTTTCCGCTATGATTTCTCTAGCTATTTAATGGTACGATTCTGTTGAGGGGTTTGATGCCATTATCTGCTGTCATATGCATTCCGACAGCTTATATACTGATCATCATCAGCCCCAGTTTACAGATGATTTTATTTTGAAAGCCATACTTCCGGACATGTCTGGGCTGTTTCAGGCTGGCTTGACACAGCTCTAGGCAGGTAGGGAAGTTGGCCACTGACCAAATGATGCAGACGGGCGCTCCCTGGAGGCAAATAACGGCCCCACAAGACAATACATGCCTATCATTTATTCCCCATTTCAGCCTCTTTCATATGCTTTCAAGTGTTGTCGAGCTAATGTTCCTAGCTGAGAGGACACTAACACCTAACAAAGTTGTGACTGCCACTGGAAAAGTGGAAAATTTCCATGATACCTGACGGTAGATGTGATGTACAAGACTTGGAGCTTATTTAAGTTGTGTCAGCAGCTGGTGGATGCCTATTGTTGTATCCATATATATTACATTTATCATATTCTCTTTCCACATCATCCATTTTTTCTCTCTTTTCATTATTTCTTTTTGATTTCCATACATATTTGAGCTGACTCAGGCTCTTATAAGCTGTTCTCCATGTTGAACAGAAGCAAATAGGCTTTACTTATATTCCTACACAAGATGTGTCTTATTAATAAAGTAATTAAAGCATCAATTACATTACATGCTATGCCGTCTTCATTCTGATGCTGCAACTACCTACAGCGTACAGCAACCATTAATTATTATTTTCAGCTAAAAGCATGCACAACAAGACATATTTGTGATTTGAGGACCTGAAGGATGCATAATTCACAAAGCTCACTGAGTTAAAACCTTAGAGATGTTAGTTAGATTTTCTTAAGGTATGTACTGTGGGTTAATCCCTCCTAAGAAGCATGCATAATGCTGTATGACCTGCTGGTGATGACCTTCATTAGGTCTAGTAGACCTAACAATGAGCAGAATTAATAGGCATATTCACTGGATGTGACAATTGTAGTTTGCATGTTGTAAGAAAATATGCTTCAATTAGTACAAAAATTTAGTATTACAGCTTCAGCAGTCAGACATACAGTCATTCTACTACAGTCTATTACAATTATTATATTATTAAGTCTGTTACACGTCAGGACTTCTGAAAATGGAGCCCAAGGGCCTTTTAGTCTAGGAGGGCGGTTAAAAAATGGAAATAACCCTTTTTCACAGCAACTATTTTGACATTAAACATGGTAAACACAGATGTCACTAATGTCATTAATTAAGGTTGTTCAATACAAGTAAAACGGAACATTACAATTAATGACCTTACAATTAATGACATTAATAACACCTGTGTTTACCCCTCTATATTATGTCAACAAGGCTGTTTGGACAAAGGTCCATTGGGCTCGTTTTGACATTGTTTCACCCTCTGGAGGTATAGTGAAAGTATATGTAAGGCTTACTGTTGGGCTTTACTCTCTCCACTGTCCCACTACAGTATAAACACAAAATCTGACCGTGTTAATATCTGTTTATGAGGGTATTGAGTTGTATAGCATGTCTATTTCACTGTTCGAGCCACAGGTGGGACCAGAGATTTGATTGGGACAGGGTTGCATCAGAGTAAGTTTCATGATTCACCACTAGATGTCACTCACGCTCAGCTCATTTCCTCTCAGTATTATAGTACCAGCAACCTGAGAAAGCTCGAGAGAGGCTCTTTGCCCTTTGAGACACAAAATCAACACAGAAGCATATGAGGCATTTTATAAGTGTAAATAGCTGGGATGATGCTCTGTTGACAAATTATTTGTGAATGCTTACTGATATTTTGAGTACATTTTTATCCCTTTTCATATTTCATGACACCGTGAGCAATGCGTCACCTCACACACCAGCTCTTCTGTTTGGATGTCTTTCCAACAAATCGAAAAGAGCCGTGGCAAATGTCATGCATATCAATTGTGAGAGCAAATATGCAGAGCCTTTGCTTTCTAAATGTCATTTGAAGTTAAGACTTTGGACGCACAGCCACGGGAAGCTACAGAAGGGGTGAATGTTAAATGAGATTGTGCCCTCAGGCTCTGAACACATACCAGTGCTTTCAGCCCTCAAAATGCTGCAAGGTGACAAATATAGCATAATTAGTCTCTAAAGATAAGATGTGAGATACTCTGTTCCTTTCCCCTGCTGTTATGGCCATCCTGACAAACTCCCACTGAGTTTTGCTCCTGTAGGCAGGAATCAATTCTGAAGAAATTTGATGCTTAATGATGCAGTGCTTGTGAAGTTCAATTATAACAGCTGACTCACACCTCAGAATTCCTGCAAAGTTACAAGCTGCTTTCATTCAAGTTCTGAGTGTCCTTAAGTACAATTTTGTAGTTCCTGTGCGAGACTCAAGCACTTTCAATTTAGGGAATTTTATATTTAAACTTCACTTGATTTCAAAGTAAGTCCAGCTCATTTTCAAACACATTTACAGCTGTAGCAAGGGTTAGGGCTGTAGCAAGAATTTCCATTTAAGATAGCAATGAACAAAAATGACACCTTTGAGGACTATGAATATGACAAGGAAACAACTGTGAAAATGAAGATCTGAAACACTTAGTTGACCACGGAAAAAAGATGATGGTATTGAATACAATTTTGAATGATTGCTTCGTGCTTTTAGCAGAGCACTGCATTGGCCTTAATTACTAAATTCATGTGGTTCTTCTACCAGTTACGTGTGAGAAAAAGTTGATGACCCTCTGAAATCACCAGTATTTCTGCACTAATTGGCCCTAAAATGCGGTTCAGTCGTCACTTTGGTCATAAAAATGAACACATACAATTTGAATCATCAATTAAAACACAAACAAGTGTTCTTTTTCCACACTCTCTGAGGACTTTGTCATTGTAATTGTAATTCATGGACAGTGGACATTAACTTTCAAAGTCT
>OMLF01004214.1:6694-20111 GCA_900302615.1 Holocentrus rufus | reverse complement strand
GTTCAAGATGGCAAAAAAAAAAAAAAAAAAAAAAAAAAAAACATGAGTCTACAGAATAATGAGTTCTATGACAAGCATAGTTTGACTCACTGTTGCTATGAATGAGTTCACAATCAGTGACATATATCAAAAAAACTTAAAGTTTGGTTGCTAGTAGACATCACAGCAGACGTCTGAAAGATGGAGCTCATAAGGCTGAAATGGGTGCAAAAGTATCCCTAAAGAGCAACCATCAATCAACAGCCAGACAGACAGTTGAATGGAACAAATGAAAGAAATCCAGCACTGTTGCTACTCTCCATATGAGTGTGTGTTCTGCAAAGATCACTGTGAGAACATTGGACAAATATCAAGAAGATAACAAAGGATAACAGCTAAGGATCTGTAGGTTTCTCTGAGTGAAGCTAGCGGATGCCACCAGCTGATTGGTTCTCTCACTGGCACCATTAACCAATCATCATCTCGTTCCCTAAATTCAGCACCATTTAAATGACACTCCAGCTTTGCCTTGACAGGTTGCTTTTGTTGTCTTTACCTCTACAAAATCTACATATGTGCAGCAGTGATTCATGAAATCAAAATTCATGTGCAGCATCCTAACATGAAAGCAGATCCAGACCTCCAAAGTCAAACCCGCTGTCATGCTGCATCAATAAATAAATACATTTTCTTTATGAGCTGTTTTGACTGAATTGCTAATGTCTGCGCTCGTGAATGCACAATTGGAAAAAGCCTGAACAAGAGTGGTGCACACAGAAGGACACGACAGAGCAAATCAGTGCACAAATAAATGAAAAAACAAACAAAAAAAATCATTGCAGCCCACCTTGAGTTTGCAAAAGACCACCTGGATGTTACACAACACTGCTGGAATGGCGTTCTGTGGACAGATGGGACAGAAGCAGAAATTTTGGTTGTGTTTGAAGGAAATAAACAACAACATGCCAACACCAGAGAGTCTTCCAAGAGCATGGTGGAGGGAGCATCAAGACTTGGGACCGCGTTGCTGCTTCTCTGGGTCTGGACCATTTGAAATCAGTGGGAGTTGAATGAATTTCAAATTGCATTGGGAAATTCTGCAGGAGAATATCAGGATGGCTGTCTGCAATTTGTGGTTTAACAGATGCCAGGTTGAGCAGTGTGACAGTAACCTGATGCACACGAGAATCTACAGCTGAAGGACTCAAACAGATGAGAGACTGCATTATCTAGAGTCCTGAACTGAAGCATATTGAGGTGTTGTGGCACGACATGGAGCCATTCATGCAAGATATTTCAGAGCTATCAATGAAATGGAACTGTTATGTAGGAGGAGAGGAATGGTGGAAAATATCTGTGTTATGTGCTGTCTGGTCAGCAAATCACTTCGGTCTCTTCTACCAGCTCATAATACATCTTTTCACCAGCAGCCATTTTGACATGAAATTGTAGGGCAAGCACAGGTGTTACTAATGAGATGAATTAAGGTTCCATTCCATTTAAGTGTAGTTGAGACTTTCCAGTGAGCCAGCATGAATAATGGCAGGACCCTGACTGTGTTAGAACAAAATTGAATGGAATCGTAATTAATCTCATTAGTAACACCTGTGCTTATTCTACTATATACCTTTTTTTTACAGCAACGATTTTGACATGAAATTATAGGGTAACTAAATGGAATGGAACCATCATTAATGTCAGTAACACCTATGCGTGTCCTACAATTTTATGCCAAAATGGCAGCTGTAAAAAAGGTCTATAGTAGAGTAAGCACAGGTGTTACTAATGAGATTAATTAAGGTTCCATTCAGTTTTGTTCAAACAGAGTCAGGGTCCTGCCATTATTCATGCTGGTTCACCATAAAGACACTACCACACTTAAATGGAACGGAACCTTAATTAATCTCATTAGTAACACCTGTATTTGCCCTACAATTTCATGTTAAAATGACTGCAGCAAAAAATGTCTATTATGAGTTAGAAGGAGAGACCAAATTATTTGGAGGGATCCAGGTTATTTCCAAAGGGTTCTCAAACTGTTTCTCGCCGCAGTGAGTTGACGTACATCCACAAGTGCTGCAAGTTTCTTCAACACCTCAGGCCATTTAAATGATAACAGCCTGTGGTTCAAGGAAAGCTGGCATGCAAACATATAATTCTCCAACAATACTGTGCATCAACAACTCTGTAGTGTAGTGTTCAATAGAAGGCTTAATATTGAACCAACATCTCTTTCAGCATAGATGTATACACACTGATATAGACAGAGGATGAAAAATCAATAAAATCAAGTTCAATTAAAAGCAGCATTTGTTTTCAGACTTTGAAGCTGTGCACAATGCAGTTTGCATTGCACAAGCTGTTCAGTCTCCCATGTTGTTGGAAGATATTTCTGACCTCCCTTGCTTTGTCACTGTTGTACTGGGTCTCTCAAGGACACGTGTCCATCACTCTTGAAGGAACAGCTAGTGTATCAAGGCATTCAACAAGCAGCCTCCTTATGCTATGCTGGCAAGGCCACCGCCTTTTCAGAAATCCACAGTTTCCTGGCAGTGCTTCACAAAAGTGGTGTGTAGACAATGGAGCCAGCTAAAGAATCTGCTTTTTGCCCATTGAGGTGCGGTGCATGATTTGCGGTTTACACATTCCAGCAAGGCTAATCAGCACGAGCTATGAGAGAGAATAAGCAAGAGTTTCATAAGCACTATATTCCTGTTTGTGTTTGGATAATTATTATTTATACTACATCTGGTGTAATAAGACCAAGAAATATGGATACATGGATATGGATATGGATATGGATATCTGTCAAAAATCTGAGATAATCCAATCCTAATCAATTTGTTTCAATGATTTTCCAGTGTCATTTTCTTGAGCCTAGTGGACTTATTCTGCCTATTTCAACATATTTATGCTATATATGTTATAGATAAATTCCTGAAACAAGTGAAACTGCATTGGAAACAAAATGGGATTTCATCCCATTGGCATTTTTCCCACTTGTTTTAAGAAAAACAAGACTGAAAAGGAGACTGCGTGACTTGTTGCGATGGAAATCCTTTTTGTTGCGGACAAAGTCGTCCAGACACAATCTGTTCATCTAGGACAAGACCAGGGCCAAATTTGCAAGAGCTATTATTTCCTGACCGAGCTGCAATGACGGAGCTCATTATTTTCATCGAGGTCACACATCTAACCAAGAAGAAGACCTCAAGCCTAACCCTGAGATACAGAGAAATAACTAATTCTTGTATACAGCAAACTCTGATAAAACCGCTTCACCAGAAGGTGGACACAATTGACACAAACGTCTCTTCGTGCGTACAAGTGTCCTTTCACAGAAATGACTGCTCTAACTGTTCCGATGGATCGGCGAACGCCACGGTCCGTTCACAGGTTGGGTCAGATGTAGAAATGTAGTCAGTTACATGGCAATTTTTCCATTGGATTACAAAATAAAGTAATCTAATCTGAATACTTTTAGATTGCTTTTGGATTGTAAACGTCAAAACATTGAAAATATTGCATCTTGTACTAAAAAAATCAATGCAAATAAAATGCATTTTTGCATATTCATCATATATGATTGATCAAATCAAATTAGCCTTACAAAAATAGCATTGGCACAAGCTACAGGTGTGTGTGTGTGTGTGTGTGTGTGTGTGTGTGTGTATTGTTTTTTAATCAAAGGCCACATGGAGGACTTTGAGGAGCGCTTACTCAAAATGTTCATCTTCCATTTTCAGTGTAAATAAAGGAATAAAAACGCCATTATCCATAAATCATCATGAAAAGACAAAAAAACAAACCATTAAAACAACAGCCACCATTAACAAAACTGGCAACCTGTGAGAACTGAGCATATTCAGCATTTTTAAAAGACATACTCAAAAATGTAGGCTCATCATATCTACTTGTTTTTTGTAATCTGATTATGTAATCCCGATTACACGTAATCCATTACTGCCCAACACTGTCCATTAAGCACAACAAAACATCTCGGGACAGAGGATGACACCCAGGCCAGTTTTGTTTCAGAATACGGTGCGGAGTCTCCTGCGGTGTCACGGTGCTCCTGCTGCAGATCAGTAAACAGCGCTGAGAGCCTCGCAGCGCTGGAGAGAGAAACGCAGGTTTTAGTTATGAGGGAGTGTTTGGGGCGAACAGCTCCAAATGATGAGGAGGAAACCTTTTCCAGGTGGAGACAGAGACAAACCTCAGTCTAAAATAAAACTTGAATAGATGTTGTTTTGGTGCCTGGAGGAGGCTGGAAGTAGTTTTTTAAGAGGAAGGAAAGGAAAGGAAAAGTTAAGATGCGATTTTTTTTTTTGGATTAAGTTGAAAAGGGTCAAAAGCATTTCAATCTGAGCCCAAACTTTATCAACGAACATGATGGAGGGATTGTCACGTATTTATTTATTTTTTTAAAGCGGCGTAAATGTGTTTCTGTCAACTTTCTTTACAGCGAGCGGAGCTGAGCTTTAAATTTATCTTCTCATGAGAGGAGAGACTGCTGCTTTACAACTGCGGGGTCACCTTCGAGTCAGACGTTTCTTTAATATATTGAGAAATGCAAGAGGGGGGCTGATTTGATTTGAGGCGTGCTTATTGTGAGTAAGTGCGTTAACTGGAAAATTCATTTAACAGGATGGAAGAACTCCACACCTGCTGCCACTTCACTTCCTCATTCACAGAGGATCGTAGTTCCAGGCCCTGAACCAGACGCAGAGAGGAGTTTTTCATGTCGGATGTCTTCCATGAGCTTTCTTGCAGGCGGTGGCTGAGGAAATAATTTTCAAGCAGTATTGAGTGAGCCGCGCTGCACTTACTGAAAACTGAGCTGCAGTCCGAAACACAAACTAATCATTTTCAGGACCAGCAATTATAGGCCTGCCAGTGACCTTGTAATGGGTAAAGAAAAAAAATCAAGAGAATGTTTTCAGTTATTATGTTTCTCAGGAATGTAAGTGGGGACTCGCAAAATACAAAGGACCCCCCCCCTCCCCGCACACACACACAGGTACCCGGGGGTGCAGCAGCAGCAGCAGTGACTGGTTCTGGTAATATTGCAGTCAGCAGTGTGTAAAAAATTCATATGAGGACTTCATGTCAAGCGAAACATCTCATTGAGTCAGCTTTCAGTCTGAAACCCCCCCTCTGCACCTGTGAGCTCACCGTGCAAAACACAAAACACAAGCTGCGACTCCAGGCACCAACAATGACCGCTGTCCAGGCGTGGGGCTGCATGTGTGCCTCTGCAGTAAAAACAAGAGGAGATATTCTTTAAACCCATGTATCTTCAAAATGTCAAATTTTCAGAAACGAAGAAAAACAGTCTTGTTCTTACCTCAGCAACTGTACATTTTTCAATTTATAAAAAGGGTTGTAGAACTTCCTGATTCTACAGAGGAGCAGGTAAACACTCAAATTAAGCTAAAATATGAAAATCATCAATAATTGGAAATACGAGGTTTTGACTGGACAGCGGCGATATATAAAAAAGATTATCCAATATAAGCTACCAGGCTTGTCTTGTGTGAAATGGAGCCAATTGCTGTTAATGATGGAGCCATATTTGTTGTGTCACTGCCAGTACAGTGAACCTTATAGAAAAAAAATATCATGAACTACAAGGTGAAATTAAATTATCCCTAAGGAAATTTCTGTGGTAAAAAATGAGCTTTAAAACAAGAGGACCAAAAACTGAAAAAAGAAGAAACACACACACACGCACACACACGGTATGATGTAATATTCAATTAAGCCATCATTATATAAGAAACAAAAGCGATTGTCCACCAGACGTTAATAAAATACACAAACAGAGGCTATTTCAGAGTTATTACACAGGCTCATTTCGATAGAGTCTGAGAGAGAAGAGGAGAACCAGACCGTCTCATGACCCGTCTACGATCCTGAATACAGAGAGCAGAAAGGATTTACAATATCTCATGGTGTTTTATTCTGTGGTGCACTGAACTGCTTTATTGGAGTTTGTGCTGCAGAGTCATGCAGGATTCGGTCGGTCAACAGGCTCAGTGTGTTGTTGAACTACTGATCAGTACCACTGACCCTGCCTGCCACCCTCACCATGCACTGTAGTTTACTCTGGTCTTGTGTACAGTAGGCAGGTACCCAGAGACACAGATTGAGACACAGGATAGAAAACTCTGCAGAAGGACTGCGTGATGAAACAATGCACTTCAAAATGTTTTTCCCAAAGATAAACAGTCTCTGTTGGAGCTTGTTGGTCACTAGTTGGTCAGTGCTGCTGCTGCACCTCCTAGATCCAGTCTTGGTTCCATAGAAACAGCTTCCATAGCAACAGGGAGGGAAGGGAGAAAGGAGGTGGGTGCTGGAGATACCTCTGACCTTCCTTCTTTCCTTCCTTCCCTTCTTCTTTCTTTCTGTCTTTCTGTCTCTTTCTTTCTTTCTTTCTTTCTTTGTTCTTTCTGCCCTTGATTCCTCCCTCCCCTCTTTCATCCTTCCACTGATCTGTGACTGATCATTTAAAACAAAGTTACTCACAGAAATGTTGAAAAAAATGTTTTCAAAGGCTCCACTGGCAGTGGACCGTCAGGATCTGACATTTCCAACTGGAAGTGATCAAACCACCAAAGAAGATGAATAGTTGGCACAGCAACTGGTAAACAATGTCTGTTTTCAGCAAGTGAGCGTTTAAAATGCATATTTTATTATCTGCCTTTATATCCAAGACATTTGTAGCATAGGATCTGCATGAATAAAATATTGTGATTTTTATTTTAAATGAAAATATGTTCCCCCTTCTTTTTTGATGCTACTTTTTGGTATAAATAACCAGCCTGTGCAAGATGGCATCATTCCAAACAAAATGGGATCTAAAAGTTTGCGAGGTTTCTGCCATTGGTTTTGCCTCAGGACAGCTGCGTGGGTGCCAGCCGCTGCGCAGGCTGATTTTTGTGGACGTGGCCGGTCCTTTTTGGTCCCGCTGCACAGTGTGAAGTGCTGGGAATTGAGGCTCATCAAAGTGGCTGATGAATCGCGTGCGAGACGTGAGACAGCACACATGACCCAAATAAATGATGTTGCACCCCCTGCAGCCCCTTTGGACCAATCAGTGCGATTCTGAAAATGACAAAACGCTGTAGTGGGATGCATCTGTCTGCAAGTTTCACTGTGGGGAACAAATAAGGCTGCCATGTGCTTCCTGTTCTCTTGTCAGGCCTTTTTTTTTTTTTGCCTCCGCAATGGAGGACAACCATTTTCAAAGTATCAGAACCGAGTTCCTGTTGTCTGCTGTGAAGTTTTACACTCAGCCGCTCACAGATGAACTTCTTCGCCTGCAAGAAACTGGAGAAGAAATACACTCGCAGATGATGCCATGCTCTGCTCTCTGGAGCCATATGAGCCCGGTATCTGCAGGGTGTAGGTTCAGATTTAGAGCCACTCCGTTATAAAACCCACTTCAATGCCTGGTGGCGGCGTCGTAAGAAAAGGGAATATTTTGAAATATCGGCATTTAAATAGCGAGTGTACACTAAAGTAATCCCATAATCATTGTGTTTATGTAGAGCTCCGTGTGGAATCCAGACATTTTGATCGTGCCAAACAACTCAAAGCGGTAAGCTCGTAGCGTGGCACCGAGACACAACACGCCCACAAATCTCGTCTGAGACAAGAGCTGTCATTTTTAGCTACAAAGCTCGGTGCTCAGCGCTGAGGGACCTTGATTCACTGCACTTGAAAGGTCTTCACACACACAATCACGTGTACACACACACACACACACACACACACACACACACACAAACTAATTGCATCTCTGCCATCATGACGCCTTCCCTAAATACTCACGATTTGTATTCGGGTTAATTATACCTACCCAATCCCTCTGAATCCGCCACGTGATTCAAAGCTGCTGCTTAACAAACAAGAGGTGTTTTGTTGTCTTTGTGTGATATTTACATGGAGGTAATTTGATGTTATATATTTTCTCCAGCGGCGATACATAAACAATACCTGAGCAAAACGGGCGAATCGCGCCCCGGTTTGTGATTGATATGTGAACACGAGTTTCCAAAGAGCGCACATCCTGAATATTTCATGTTTACAGTATGTAGGACATTCTGCTTGTATTGTAACTCTTGAGGACATCAGTCAAGTAGGGATGAGTTCATCAAGTGTGTCTTTGCAGGGATGCAATCTGTGTCGCTCCCTCTGTACGGGGATCTCAGTCAAAACCCGGCTGTGATATCTAATTCATTGTTCAAGAGTGCCATCCTGCAGAGAGAGAATGCACAATCACAGCATTCATGGAAATTTGTACAACAAGAAAGGGATACGTTTGCGTGCATGACCGTGCAATCCTCCACGGCTGATTACTTGTGACTGTGCAGCATCCCCTTAAATGACTTTGCATTTTCACAGGTTCTCACCCGATTCGACACTTAGTGCGGCCGACAGTGGAAGCAGTGTATGACTGGTTGTTATATGCAGTAAAGTCCCAAAGCTCCTTGAACATCATACAGTGTGCTTACTCCATTTAGGCTTTGGGAGGATGTGAGCGAGATCATAGGCATGGAAGATTTCCCTGCTTGAAACTATATCTCCTTAAAGAGACTAAAGAAGGCCCAAAGCCAGCAGGGATGCGCCTCCAAACTCAAATTACCCTCAGTGACTCCCAATTCAGCTGCATCAAAACACAAAATGGCAGCCGTGATAACTATCTGCAAAAAAAAAAAGAAAAAGTTATAAAGTTCGTAAACCACATGTTGCATATTCATATCCAGCTGGATTACACCAGGGGCTGAAAACACTATTAGTGAGGAAAATGACAGCTTTAGCTGTCTAGAGCCTTGAGAGAAATTACTTGTCTAGTACAAGCCTGATATCAATTATGCAGAATTCACTGCCGTTAATGTGAACAACCTTGAAACTCCTGTGGGGCCTTGGCGCAATGAGTCAGCCTCGGCGCCCGTTGTGATCCATCACAGCCACTGTAACTCAGGTAAACGACGGGCGCCGCCGTAAACCGAGTCTACGCCAAGTTCTTGGCCACATCTAAATCTCCTCCAACCGTGCACATCAATATTGTTTCGCCGCCTTCCTTACAGGATACATAATTTCCAGAGTGTTTAATGAGGTCATCTGCATCATGGTGTTTTTTTGTTTTTTTTTTTCATCCCAAACGGAGCGGTTGTGTAACGTGAAATGAGGCTGAAACATAATAACATTAGTTATGTAATTCTTTTCCTTTGATTCGATATATTGCCTCATGGATTTACGATGCGCTATTTTCTGCAATACGTCCTCGTGTGCAGTGAAGTCTCATTAGCTGCACGTCTTTGCCCCGACACAGGCATTCGTTTTAACAAATGCAGGGAATAAATTGGTCCCATCACACGCGAGCATCCCGCAACATTTCACACAGGAAGCACACAGAGCTGATCAACAACTATAGCTGCTGAACAGGCAGAGTTAGTGTGTGTGTGCATGTGTGTGTGCACATGAAGATGCATCTGCCTCGGCCTCACTTAGCATCCTCTCACCCACAGGGGTCTGCAGGGGGAGCATATGGGCAATGCGAGGACCTTGGCGGCTGGGCTGTTGATCTCTCTTATTGTATCATAACTATTCCACTCACACTACTGTCAGACACACACAGGTGTTTATTTTTCACTCGCTTCAGCTTCTCTGTTGATCCCATGCCCTCCTTAAGTGTCAAAAGCAAGCATGAACTCAGACATCAGGATCTAACATTTGTTTTCCTGACCGCTCACTCGAACACGCTCGCTGCCGGCTGCTGTCCTCCCATCTGTCTCCTCAATCCTCGGCCCCTTCTCCGTCTTTTGTTCGGGATAAAATAAACCGGAATTTGTTGCTTGATCTCGAGCAGGATGGGCTTTACCTGTGACGAGCGGGGGAACAGGAAATTCACGTTTCATAAATAGCAAGCGGTCATGCTGGAGCTATAAATAGATGCTTAAATGGCTTTACGGCCACAGATCCTTTTCCTGATGAAAGTCAGATGATCTGTTAATGTCAGTGCAGAGCAGGGCTTAATCATCGTAAGAACAGTGTGTATGTGTGTGTGCGTGTGTGTTTGTGTTTATTTGAGTGCATGTGTTTATGCATATTCATGCATGCATGTGCAGTAATATTTGCATATGTTTATTTGTGCTTTATGAGTTGGTTTGCGGGCAGGTGGGATCATCTCTTGGGTAGGAGGGGCTGATTGGTGGTGTGGGTACAACCATGTGATTTAGTTAGCAGCAGCGGAGTGATCTAGATAATATACTTATCCACGGCTCCTCTGGGGGAAGGCAAGCCACTGAGATCTGATTAGATTCTGCAAAGATAAAAGGATCATCAAGAGTCACATGTCTAGTTCATTACTGGGTGACTCTGGGACTTTGTATCTGGTCAATCCCATGAATCAACATCAGACACTAAATTGATGACTAACTGTTTTTTAATTCTCAGTCCAGAAGCAGTGATTAGTGGGTCTTAATTTGGGTTATAGCTAGAGTGAGACAGACTATCTCACCTGCTAAACTCACTTTACCTGTGGTTAATTTACACACTACAGGGATGTTGTTCTTCTTCATTAGTTCCCACTGTGAAAACCTGGTTATTTATAATATCTCCTTTGCTGGGGATGGAGAGGAAAACTTGCATTCAGCATATATGACAAACCCAATGTCAGTGTGCTCTGAAAAATATCCGGAAGAGTCAGCCTTTTCCCCTTTGCTCCTCATTTCCACTTGGTCCTTAGGCTGCATTCCTCATCAACTCAAAAAGTCAGAAAAATGTCACACGACCAGCTCATATTTACCAGGTGTTTACATTTAAATGGTAATGGGTTGGTGATATATTAAATATTATGTCTGCAGGCATGTCAAGAAGCTGGACTAATGGCATGGTCCATGGAAAAGTAAATCATTTAGATCACTGGTGCTTGTTTATTTACAGGAGCAGTCACTGTTATGATTGACAGTTATGATGAAAAAAGACAAGTTATATGGATATGATGTTCATGCGGTGGGGGTTTATTGTACATCCCAGTTTCCGGCAGGAAGTGCACATGAGCGATCACATCAGTTGATCGGGATCTATACCACTGAAGATACAGTGAGTAGACTGAAGGATATGTGTTCAGTGGTTATAGTTTCTGTCATTTAACTCTCATTTTAAAAAAAAATCCAAGACTTATATTTCAAATACACAATACCCTGTGTAAATAACAGCTTCAGAGTTGTTGTAAGGTTTATTTTTCACTTTGACAGAGCTAGGGTAATGACTCCTGTAGACTTCAATGCTTCAATGTACACAAAATGCTAACCATCAGAGCTGAGCCAGTGGACGTACGGAGATGAAAATGGTATCAAACATCTTCTCTCATTCTGAGTAAGTCTGGAGTTTTCCTTTAAACACTACACCATTATTAGATTTACAGCTTCATCTACCACTTGAGTGCAAATTTCTGGTTGTAAACTCAAACATTTCTCTCATTACAAGTTGACAACGTGTACCTGAATGAACCATTAGTTTATCTTTAGCCACTATGTTAGCCTGATTACATTCATCTGTTTGACTACCGCTGCAGCTCCGTCTCATATCTTTCCTCTTCTGGGGCGGCAGTCAGTTTCTGTGCATGAATACTGATAATAATCCATCCAATTCATCTACCACATCTGCCTGTATGTGTGTGTGTGTGTGTGGGGGGGGGGTTATTTGTGTCACTTCTGTTATTTTGCAGAACAATTAAAACACCAATCACCGGACTTTCTCTGAGCATCCAGCTTTCATTATTTTACTGGCACTCTGACAGATCGTCACCAGCCTGTCTTCAGTTCCTTCATCATACAATGAATTGTGGATTTATTTTCTCTCTTTCCTGTATTACATGGCGTAAACTGTTGTGGAATTTCTGTGTGTAGGTGAGGAGGACTGACTTTTAGGTTAAACAGTTTTAGACCTAAGTGCATTTTTCTGTTAACAAGAACAACCAAAGGATTTAGACCATGAAAAGTATACAGCTCCTGATATAATATTTCTAAAAAAAAAAAAAAAAACAACATTCCTGTGTTGTTGCCCTGATGCCTTCAAGCATCTTTTATAACCTTGAAACAGACAGGTTATCTAATAAGTTTAGACGTTTTCCTATAAATACCGTTGCAGGCAAACAGGGAGAGATGGATACAGGCCATTTTACAGTCAATGTGTTTATTTGTTACGGGGGAGCAAAGACGCTTTAGAGAGAATAATAGAGCATACTGATGCATAGTGAGGGCTCTGTGGTTGCAGGGCTTTAGTGCTTGTTGCAGGGCAGATGTAAAGACAAAGAACAAGTTAAATTTGCAGTCCGCGTAGGTGCAAAAGAGAGAAAAAAAAGAAGAAGCTTGGATCAAAAAGATAGTGCAAGAGATTTAAGCTCTCTATTTGCGGTTAGAGAATGATGCATTACCAGCCTGTCTTCCAAATTTATTATTAAAGTTCCCTCCGTACAAATCCTAGATATTATTAATAAATGGTCTCGATGTTCCATTTCTTTTGAGGCTAACTGTGTTACAGCTCATTCTTGTGAACTGTGAGATTTAGACTAGACATTTAGAATAAACTTCACTTAGGTTAAGCACTTTGTATTATACGGGTAAAGCTATGAAACTGTAGTCTCTGCATGAAAAATGTACTTTTTTCTTTTTACCATATTCTATACTTCATCCTAACATATAATTTACATAAATGTAAATTTTCATCTGTCATCCACAAAGGGCTGTAAGCTTCAGAGAGGTGACATTACAAGCTGTTTCACTGCAGCTGAGGTCCTTTTTCTGTGCTGCTTAAAATCCAAAATGGAGGCAAATGATGGATGAGATTTTCTTGATGAAGCAACGTGGGGCGACTCTGCCTGTAAAATGACCACCATTAGAGTTTTGTACACAGCACGACTTTCAGAAGTTTATCACGGTCAAAAGCAATTTATCTTTCAGTTTCGTTTAGAGGAGGCAAAATATTGTCCTGAGCAACCAAACGTGTGAGAAGACAAAAAATGGGGAGTCGTGCTTTTGAAACGGGCCTAATTTCAAAATGTCTGCCAGACAGAGCAAAGGAGGGGAGCAGAATGAAATATTTTTGATGCATAATTTTATAAAAGCAGCAACGCAGGCTGAAGGGGGTTTGTGGGTCTGACTAATAGTCTGTGACATCCAAGAAAGCAGCAGCTCTCAGATGCCTTGGAGAGCCTCTCCTTCTGCACAAGCTTTTCTTCCATCAGGCTTTAATTACTAAGCCAAAGGACTTCTCTTCTCCCAATTTTGAAACTTGTTTTTCTCACAGTCTTTACAACGCTCCTTCTTTGGGGCTCCACGGGGACTCAGTGAACAGGCGCTAGGAGCATATAGTGGCACTTTAATTCCACCCCCAACACACCCCCCCCACATACACACACATACAC
>OMLF01004208.1:2323-17244 GCA_900302615.1 Holocentrus rufus | reverse complement strand
CAGGATTTACAGTTGAGTCTTCTGGAAGTCTTGTGGCTCTAATTCAAAGATCTAATCTTGAAGGGGAAAATCCATCATAAAATGCTTAGAAGACACACAAACACAGTGTACAAAAATAGCTAATGGTGGACCCATTTCTGGGCGCATTTTATTGTGTATTGTTGTTATTCCTGTTGAATGTGGATGATGTGACTGCACATCAAGGTAACTCCCAGTGCAGCTGCAATGGAGATTGATAGCAGAACAAAACATTTCAGGTGTCTAAAACCTCAACATCACATGGCGGTTTTTGGTGTCAGTTCCTCAGAATCGAAGAGAAAAGGCTTCTCTCTTGAATCGCCATTTTTCACCAGCTTTTAACAATCATACAGGCAGAAATTCGTCATAGAAATGGCAATTATACCAGTTTCTCCACTGACAGTAGCATGTGACAGGAGCCAGAATGCAACGCTTCCAGACGTCATGTTGCATTTTGAGTAAAGGAGTACAATTTATGCTTTCTCAACTGGAAAACCTCTCGCTCTGCTACTGCTATGACTCTCTGATGGAGTAACCCACAGGCTGAATGCAACAAGTTCACTGAGGAAGTAGAAAATCACTAACTGAAGTAGACACGACAGTGTAAGGCCCAGCGGATACACCAGCAAAGCAAATTACAGCACTTTATTACAAAATAATGCTTTTAACATCACTGACTGATGAGGCTGGAATTTACCTTTTGCACCAGAAAGGCCATCTAAGTGTTCCTGCTCCATCACATGACCCAACCCCCCCACCACCACCCTGTGTGTATGCTTGTGTGTGCGTGTCACATGGCCCTATTCTGCCACCAAGTGTTAGTCAGCTGATCGGTGTCAGTGCGCTGGTTTCAGAGTGAGAGTCAGGGAGAAAGACAGAGAGCGAGAGAGGGAGTGGAAAGAGAGATGAAGAAGATTGTTAGCGATAAAAACGGGTGATGATGAGACTGAATCAGAACCAGTGTGGATGTAAGTGTAATAAAGTGCAGCAGAGAGGGGGATAAAACAAGAGAAACCAACAGAGAAAGGGAACAGTAGAAGAAAAAAATCTTTTACTCTTACATTCAGTGTTGAAATCTTGGTTTTCTTAAAAGGATGGTAAAACCAGTTTAAAACATAGATTTAGATTTTTTTTAATCACTATTCTTTAAGTACTACATCCACCATCCACCAAGATTTGAGAGTTCCTAAAAGTTAATAACCAATAAAATGAAGTTGTAGGGTCTGCATTTTCTACAGTAACACATTCCAGCAGGGCTGGGTGGGCTTTAGTTCCACTTGTTGGGTAACAATGTTGTCTGGACTCTGGTAAGACCAACCAACTGTCCAGCAAAGTGAAAATATCCCCCTTGTTGGAACTGAAGTACCTATACAGGTCTTAGTAGCACTGCTACAATATGTTAGATAATGCTTTCCTAGCTAACATGTAAAGCTCGCTGTTAAAAACATTCACTTTGGAGGCTTGTAGTAGCAGAGTTGATGTTGCTATCGCTAGCTAAAGCTCCATATTAGACTGAAGTGCTTCGCTAGCCCTCGCCTCTTGTGATAAAACTTTAGTAAAATCTTTTGGTAAAATCATTCTTGGCGTGTTGTGCTAACAAGTTAGCAGTTACTGTTACCACTGTTTGTTGAGCCTAGTGGGGGATAACAGGTGCAGGTGAAGAGTCAATCAAACGGGGGCGGGAGTAAAAACTAAGGTTGTGTTCTGATTGGATCGCTCCACCCTTACATGAAAGCAGCTTAATCCCTCCAAAAATCAATTGATATGCTTTTCTCTGCATGAAAAGGACTTCAGATGTTTTCTACAACCAGTGATGACAATAAAAAGAAAAAAAAGAAAAAAAGAAAAATAACTTATTTTAGTTTTAGTTCACCATCCCTTTAAAGCAAAGTAAAAAATCTGCCCATGGGATGAGATAATCTCACTTATTTCCAAGGCAACTTGTTTCCAGAATTTTCTAGAATTGAGTGTCATTTTCTTGATACTGATGGGCTGATCGGACTTATTCTGCCTTGTTCAACATATTTATGTTGGTTGTTGCTCAGATAGCTTAATTTGGCAGAAAGTAATGATCAAAAACATAAAAGATATGACAATCTCATGTTCACATCTGTAGCATGTGATAAGTATACACATGATTGCGCACACACAAACGCACACATTAATGTGTCTGAATGGAGCTAGTCTCCCTCACTGTTCTTCTTTCCGTACATATGGGTGTGCACACACACACACACACTGCCTCAGGTCTGTGATTCTTTGGGGGTAGTGAAGCATCCACCTCTATAGTCACTCAGAGAGAGAGGGAGAGAGAGAGAGAAAGACAGGAAATTAGGTCATGCCTTTGTTCTGAGCACGCTCACAGAGATGCTCTCCCGTACCTCTGTGTTCCTGTGGGGTTTTCCAGGGAGGCTGCAACGCCGTGTGCGTTTGTTTTGGTTTTGTGGGTGTGTGTGTGTGTGTGAGACAGAGAGAATGAGAGTAAGAGAACAAGAGACAAAGCGTGAGATTGTGTTTCTTTGAACATTTATTACTTTGCGTGGATCTGTTATGAATCTGCGACTCGTGTCCTCGCTTTCTCGCTCACTCGCTCTGTCACTCAAAAACACACAAGATGACATAATGTGTTTTCTAAACAGACACGTCAGCTTCACGCAGTCGTTCAGGATCGGAGCCTCATCGCTCTCCGTTTCCCTCCCATCATCCTCTCCTTCTGTCTTTCTTTCCCCCTCCTTTACTTCACCCCTCTCCCCTCTTTCCATCTTCTTCCTCTCCCTTTCCCCGCCCTCATTTTCATTTTCATCTGTTTTCTCTCTCTTTGCAACCCCCTCTCTGCTTTTACCTCCCTTCCTTCCCAAATCTGTGTATCTCCTCTCATCTCCTTTTCCTCATCCTCTTCCTCTCTTTTCATCCTCTTTCGTGGTAATTTATCCTCCCTGACTCTCCCTCCCTTCTTTACTCCCCACCCTCATTCTCTTTTCCTGCTCCACCCTCTCCTCTCCCCGCCACAGATATTCTCCCTGGTCGTCTTCGCCTCCATCGTGAATGAGGGCTACGTCAACATGGGCAGCGAGCGCCTGCACTGCGTCTTCAACAAGAACGCAGATGCGTGCAACTATGGCGTCTTCGTGGGCCTGGTGGGCCTGCTGGCCTGCTCCTTCTTCTTCCTGCTGGACTACAAGTTCTCCTCCATCAGCTCGGTCAAAGACAGGAAGAAGGCTGTGATGCTGGAGATTGGCTTTTCAGGTAGGGAGGCACATATGTTCTTACAAAGGACTTGTAGAAGGTCTAGTGGAGAACTGACTGGCAGTAGGGGTGTAACAATTCTCCAAGTCCACGGTTCGGTTCAGACTCCGATTTTGGAGCTACGGTTCGATTCATACCTTTTTTTTTCATGGAGGATGAATTAACTACAATTTGGAATGACAAGAACACAAAAGAACACCATGAAGGTAGATGAACTTTAAAAATGTATTTAACATAAATTAACTAAGCTAACAAACAAAAAAAAAAGTAAACAGAGCCTTTTGTTTACTAGGTTTTACCTCAGGCAGGATCACATAACCAAAGCAGTCACTTGCAGTTTATCAGGAAATAAAATGGGTGTAATATTTTCAAAATATACCGCATGTCTGAACTTTTAATAGAAGAATAATTTCATGATTTGCATGTGTTTCGGTCTTGGTTTCAGATCCGTTACACCCCTACTGGGAGGATATTTGAAAAAGATTGTTGTGGTGTGTTGCTTGGTGTGGTTTAGTTTAGTAACGTCATAAGAAGAAGTGAATGGTCTAATGGAGGCAGATTTGTTCCCAAATGTAGGTTACTGTGGCACAGCAAACTGCTGTCTTGTCCCATTAGTTCTAGGCTCTGTCCAAAATGGCTCACTCACTTTTCACTATAAAGTGTTTTGCATATATTGAACTATATGGCCAATGCTTGAACAAAGTTTTAGAGACTACATGAAAAATGATTGCTTCAAAAAATGTGCCGGACATTTGTGTGAAAAATTCGAATGCAGGAAATAACCAAACAGTGTTTATTTCAGTTAAAAATAGCCACTTCTGCCTGTTCCCACGTTCTTCTTTCACCAAAACGCACCTTGGAGGCTTGTTTCTCTACATGGCTTCATTTGGGGAATAAGCTGTTTATTTGGCTCGCTTAGGCAGAGTAATGCAAAGTGTGAATTAATAAGTGTGCTAGAAGAATTAGGCTGCTTCTGCCTGCTTATTTGGTTGTAGCCTGCCTTCTTTCACTTACTGTGGATAGTGTGAACCAACACTGAAAGCTGCGATTTTATTAAGTAATATGCCATATTTGCAATAAGAGCCCAACAATTTGTAAAACGGGATAGTATCATCATTTTTCTGCTGTTTGAATTCCACTGACAACCATTAGGGTTGTTTACTGTCCATATTTTATATCACATATGTATTGTTATCATCCCATTAAGAAGGACATGATTGCATTGTGTTGTGGTATACATCAGACCAATGTAGTGACCATTGTTTGTCCACTACATTTTGCAGTGCATTGTGGGTATTTCATAATGGGCAACATAGTGAATAATACAACAAAATGGCTGACCCTCCATATAGTGGACATATAGTTGATAGTGAACAATTTTGGACACACCACGGCTGCCACATTTACATCTTGGCAAAAGTGTATGTGTGTGTGTGTGTGTGTGTGTGTGTAAAGCTCAAAAGTACATAGGTAACTTAAATGTAATTAAGTTTCATCAGTGTCATTCAGCAACAATCTTACACTTCCTTTGCCCATTCATTATTACATTTGATACACCTCTGGAGACACTGATTGCTGTATGATTTAATGTGAAACATTAGGCTTATATTGGAGGCGGAGCACTAAGACAAACAACTAAGACAAACAAATGCTGGCCTGCTAAGCCACTTTAATATTGTGAGAACAGAAAATTACAGGAAAAGGAATAAAAGAGTGTAATCTTTGAGGAAATATGAGATTATTCTTGTGGTGATCTTACAGAACAGCAAATGTAATCTTTTACAAAGCTTTATCCAGAAATTTCAAAATGACCTCTTGGTTTGAACATGGTAAAATATGTTGATTCCCCTTTAACACTCCAGGTACTGATGTTGCTGCTAGGTGTTGACTGACAGGTGATGTTATTATATATGTAATAATGTACATACATTGATACATATGATCAACTTTTTCACTCTTACGATTTGCAACAGATTGAAGGCAGCAAATAGCTTCATTAGCTGGCTTTTTTTTTCACAGAGACGAGCAAACATCAAATTGCCTCCTGGCTTCTACAATTAGACTACTCAGTACTTACTGAAGCAAAACTCACAGACATACACCCACACAACTAGTCACTTTTGACAGAATGGGGAAAATTAAATGACACACACACGCACACACACACACACCACACACACACGAACAACTTAGTGCTGTAAGCTTGCCCACACAAAATATCCACTCATGTGGAGTGATATGGTCACTTGTGATTGGTGGAGATTACCCCTACTGTATCCATGAGTCTATCAAAATGTTGTTAGCTTGTCAAAGTAATTAGAAAAGTATAAGCTTGGCTAGGTTTAGTCCAATATTATTTACATACATAGATTTAAGGTAGGCTACTAACTAATTTAGTAAGAGGGATAAGTGAATACATTAAGGTGAACTAATGACCCTAGATACAGATGCCACTGGCAGGCAAATACACACACACAAACACACACATACAGCATAGACACACCCTTATTTGCCATTCATATAGAATTATTTAAAGTCACACAGATTTCCGGCCCACAGTTCAGTTATCAATGCTTGATGTGAAACCAGATCGAAAGGTTTGTTTCTCCAAATCGCCGATAGCCAAGCTAGACTTCTTTGTTTCAGATGACAAATTACTAGAACCACAAGACCACAAGAGCAAAGCTCAAAAATTGATTTTTACATCAATGTTCAGGACTCTTTAAAGGGCAAGTCCAGTTTTGATTGCACAAATACTTTTCATTACAACCAACCATTTTCCAAAGTGTGCTGTACTTGCTCAGATGATTGAATACAGTTTTTCCTCTTAGGCAGCCATTTGTTCACATGCATTTCAATATAGTACTATATAGAACTGCAGAGTTTTCAGATTAATGTGCTCAATGAAAAAGTAACTCTGACTAAAATAAATTAAGGCAGGATGTTCACTGTGATGTTATTTTTATTTTTTTTTCCATACACAAATGAACGGAAATGTATGAATGTCTAGGGAGTATGAAAAACATTCAGTGTGTGTGACGCGTTGGGCTGAAACACGAATTGAGACTGGCATTGTCCTTTAAAAGAGGAAATGAAACTTGTGAATTTACATACAAAGTGGCAAGACAAATAGAAAATATTTTTAATTTTAAAAGGAAACAAGAACCTTCTTCACCTGGCCTTGCTTTTTTTGTTACTTTTTGGTTTTTGGTGCAGTCATGTGAAAACCTCTTGGGGAAATTATTGTTCATTCTCTTCTGACATTAATCCAAATGCTCTGACTGATTTCTGGCAGGTTTCTGGACCTTCCTGTACTTTGTAAGTTTCTGCTTCCTGGCCAATCAGTGGTCTCGAACCACTTCTGACGAGCTGCCGCTCAACCAAGGGGCAGACGCAGCCCGGGCCGCTATCGCCTTCTCTTTCTTCTCCATAATCACCTGGGTAAGATCATGTTACACGCAGTTACACAGATATGTGCTGGGCATGTACGTGCACACGCATATAGACACACACAGTCATGCAAACTCATTGCTCATTACAGATGCACCAGGCAAGATTTTTATGTAATTCAGAGAAATAAGGAGAAGATTGAAAGTACCTTATGATAAAATTAACATTTATTTCCATTCACGCATATATGAAAAAAGCTCATAGAAGGCAATAGGCAAATAATGGCTCAATTTAAATACGCTGAATGCTGACCTGAAATATATTGCATACGCCAATGTCTGCATGTATGATTACTGAGCCATTATTGTCTGCCTGTTGCCTTATGCACATTTTTTCTATATGTACAAATAGAGCTGAAATAAATATTTCGTTTTTTGGAAGGTGCCTCCAATCCTCTCCTTATTTCTTTGAACTATATATTGGGCGACTGTTGAAACCCTCCATCAACAGTTTTGGATGATTTCTAAGCAAAAATTAGGGCTGCAATTGAAAAGAGTGTTCCATCCCCAAAACCGAGACTGTGTAAATTCAGCTTATTTGCCCAAAACAACTTTTGGTACCAGCACTTCTCCACCCATAGGAAGTGACAAACTGAAACTTCCGAGTGAAACACAAATTGTCTCCGAAACAGCTGTGAGGTGTTCCGTTCAGAGAAAGCTGAACTCGCTCACATAGGATCCTACGCTTTTCTCACGCCTTTGTTATTACACGGAGGCGTGCTATTTGTTTAAGTTGAGTCTTGAGGACGGATGAAGTCATTTCAAAATTAATGTTTTATGTCAAATTATTACTTTTTCTTATAAGTAGCCATAGAAAAAGCCCTCACCCCTTCTCTCTCTTTCACCCTTCCTCTCCCTGTCTCTCTGCAGGCTGGTCTGACCGTGCGCGCGGTGCAGAAGTACCTGCTCGGTACCGACATGACCCTGTTCACCACTGACCACATGGACGGCGGCGCGCCCGCCCAGCCGTACCCCTCCAATGCACCGGGGGCCACCACCACCGAGACCACAGAGACCTACCAGAGCCCACCGTTTACTGAGAACAACGCAGCACCCACATACCAGGTTCCCATTTACTAGAGGAGCTAGACCGGATGGTGGAAGAGAAAGATGGGGAGAGGGACATGGAATGAGAGGAGAGTGGAAGAAAATTGCTTTCCGTGATGTTATGAGTGCAGTTGTTGTTCATCTGTTGATCTGGGCTGAGTTTAGATACTGTAAAAGTGGCCTCCTCCCCTCTGTTTCCTCTTGCTTCCTTTCCTTCCTTAACATTCCAACTCTGTCTGCGCTCTGTAAAACTAGATGAATGGAAATGAAGTTAGACTACTACAGATGTTTTTTTTAGCAACTGCAGTGTTTTCAGATCGGTGCATATGAGAGAGAGAGAGAGATAATGAACGAGAGGAGGAAACAGGAGACGAGGCCACTTTGCAGCATTGAAGCACGTCCCTGTTTCGACCTCATAAAAAAAAACAAAAAAAAACAGGAGGGATTATCAGCGAGTGACTCCACCACGAATCAGTGCTAGAGTAGTAAATATAGAGCAGAGGGCACTCACATACTGCACATTAATATTATTCATGCCAATTTTAATTCATTCAGTACCTTGAAGAAGTGTCAAAGTTTCCTTTAATGCCAAACAAAATGGGGGATGTCTTAGGTATGGTATGGTCTGTTCGTTTAATCCCTTTCCCCCCGCTGCAGTTTAAAAGTGATACGTGTATTAAATCTGCATGTTTCTGAACTTAGAGATCAACTAAGTGCCATACTGTACTGTGTGTCTCAGACAGTGACTTAATCTAGTAGATTTCCACATGCTGTAAAAAAAAAAACAAAAAAAAAAACAACGACAATGTTCTGTGACCAAGTGCAATATCTCACATTCTGTAGATATGTAGGTAGGTTTGTAGGTAGGCTAGCTCCTGTCAGATTAAATCAATTATAGGCATTGTCTCAAATTACATCCTATCTGCTTCTTTTTCGTGTGCTATTTCTGTCCAGGAACCTTAGAGTCAGACCTGTTGCTGACAAATTCATTCAAATTGTTGCTCTGGGTTTGATTGAGCTAGCCTGGAACAGAGGAATTAATTAGATATGTAGCAGTTTAAAAAGTTTAATAGGAAACAGTGCCAAGTCTCTTCTTGAATTTTCATGATAGCTAAACCTATGTAGATCTGGTTAAAACTGAACAAGGGTTGATTTCCCAGACCCATTTAGCCTAGAATTGGACCACAAAAAAGAGAGACTCAGTAGAGAATCCATAATCCACACTGAATCACTTTTAGAGTCTATTCTGGGTTAAATTCATGCCTGCCTGAGGCTTTGGTGTGTTATTTGAGACAGTGTCCTATGTTGAGTGTTGTGTGTCAAAAATGGGGCGAGTGGGGGAATTCTGGGTAAGTCAGGTCTGTTTATGTTTACGTTTTTAGAAGCTGCCAAACTGCCCTGTGTTCTTATTGCTGTCTTCTGATTATCACGTTAGTGCTATGTTGTAAATGACGATATGATTTTATGAATTCACAAAGCAGGGGCAACGGAGGAGGTTTTCTTTGACGAGGAAGATCAGTTCCTAGATGCAGATTCAATGTTTGCCCGTCTCAGGCAAAAGAAAAATCGGTTTGTGGTTTATCATCCTGGACTAGACTCGTCGGTGTCCAAGAAACAGGGATGTTAAAGATCGCTAGCAGGCTAACGCATTGATCCAGCATTGTGAGTGCAGCCCTGCCTATTAGAGGGGGTCAGAGTTTGTTGCCATGGTGACAGGGACAGGAGTGGGGGATGAAGGGTCACTAAGGGCCCCGATGTAGATAGTAACCATGACAACCATGTCAGTGTGTAACAGTGTCTCTGTGTTGTGGTTCACATACACTCACCGTTGATGAATCTGCAGTTTTGGGTGTGTGTGTGTGTGTGTGAGAGAGAGAGAGCGCGTCTGAGTCTTCCTATCTGCGTGCAAGTGTGTGTGAACGTATGTATTAATTGTTCAAAGTTACAGTTTAAATGGTGTATAAAGTTATTTTCTTGAATACGTGTTTGTTGACGTTTTAGGAAAGGAGGAAGAATTAACTTCTGATGTCTTCTACAATCTTAACTTTTCTCCCACACTGAAATAGACTGTCAGCTAAATATATTATCTAACGTCACTTTCAAAAGAACTGAGCTATAAAAATATAAACATGAGGTTTTTATGTTGATGAACAGAGCCAAATATTAAAATTATATATGTAAATTCATATTAGACTGATATAATTGACCTGTAGAATGCCTTGCCTGCTCTCCTATCTGATCCCATGTAAACGGCGCCCTCTGCAGGTGAAACAACATGCTGCAGCAGAGGGACTACTGGGATCTCAGAGACATTGAAAAGTAAGAGGATAATGCATGAAATTATTGTAATGAGCTTGTTACATATTGAATACTATGTAATTCTTTATCTGATCCAAGATGCGCTTTGATTTTTTTTTCTCTGATCATTTAAAGGATCTTATTTTGCAATTTGAGATTACCTCGAGATTAATTTCATTGATTTATTGATAAGATTGCGCCAGCCGTCAGTGCAGCTGACAGGAATTCTGCCGTCAGAACTTTATTGACAGAACTGCGCTCGTGCACCCAAACGCTTCTTGCATCATCTTAGCTTAATGATCGTGTTGTTTGAGGACCAATCACGGTCATACTAGTGCAGTGTGTGTGTTTGGCTTCAGGCGTGTAGCTCCTGAGGGTCTGGGGTCTTTTTTTTTGTTCTTTTGTTCTTGCAGCCATTTATCTAACCATTAGTAAAGAAATCCAAACATGACTTCTTGAGATCCAGGGCCTGGGCAGACACTGAAAAGTTTCAGATCATGGATCATGAGTCAAGGCTCTGTGTATCACATCTTTGTCTCTTAGGCCGTGAGCATTTTCATTTTGCCTGGCTGCTCCTCAGGGCTCAGATTTCCCAGAAGCGTCTTTGCACCCATGACTGGCCCGGTCCATTAGGTTACAGTGAGAAAATCAGCAGATAAACAAGCGGCATAGTGGAGAAGTGAATTGACATTTTCCTAGAGTCTATAGTGAATAAGGGCATCCATTCGTAAATTCACTTTTACAAAGAAAATACCACCCTCCCTCACCCTTTCATCATCTTGTTTCCTTCTTAGCAACCACAAGCTATTGAGAAAGTCATCCCAGCAACATTATATGAAGAGTGACTTTCTAAAATGAAAGCTATGACACCTACTCTTAGATGCTGGTATTGAGGTCATGAGCTCTTGTACAACCTTACAAAGTAATTACACATTTAGTCGTCAATTACTAAGCAATGATCATCAGATATATTGCTCTCCTCAAAATGGGCATATGGCATTTGGAACCCTTCATTAAATATATCTGCCTACCCCAAACTAAGAAGTTTCTTCGGCACAACGTTGTCATCCTAGTTCCATTACTGTGAGATAATGGACCAAGATGATTTCAGTGCTTAATGTGGCTCCAACCACTGTTTAGTTTGGTTTGCAAGGAATGGAGCAAGAGGGAGAAAAATCCTTGTAATGGCCTGGAAATCCTATAAGGACAGTGTGATTCACTGCTTACTCAGTTATGGACCAGTCAGATCTGGAGTCAGCCAAGAGAACGATCTTCAGATAGGTTTTAGTCACCAGGCTCTCTGTTAGTGAATGGGTAGTTAAATGAGTATTTGTCTCAACCAGAGGGTTAACCCAGTTGTCTGTATTATGTCCTTCCGGGCTGGTGGATTGGGGAGGGTCCAATGCTGCTGGGTATGACTGAGTATTATAGGGTATTATAGGAAGTATTATAGGGTTTTCTGTTGGGTGGGGTTGGTTTGAGTCCAAATACTTTCAGGTTCTTGGGGGTATCTTGGGGTACTATTAGGTCAAAATGGGCTTTATTGGGTATGGCAAAGTCTGGGTGAGTCCTTGGGTGTGATATTAACTGTGGTTGGGTACCACTGTGGTACTCATACGCGGTACTATTGGGGTACTATTAGGTAGTTTTGGGGTACTGTTAGGTCAGGTTGTATTACTGTTCTCAGTGCTTCAGTCTCTTCTTCAGTCAGTGTGGTAGATAAAAATAATAAAAGCATTCTCTGTGTTTTGTGCTCTGGTCCTAGGCCCATGTACACTACCGTGGTATTGGTTGATAAAAATAAAATAAAATTCAGTACGTTATTGAAGTAAATGGAACCTGTGTGTGATGCTGTCCAGGGTCTGGTTTGTCCTGTACTACTACTAATAATATTGATTACTAATAATGATGCATTATTTATTGATGATGATAATTATGATGATAATGCACTCTTTGTTGGAAAAATGCTTTGTTTGACCAATCTTAAAGGGGCCGTGGGCACCAAAATCAAAGTTTGGTCCCGTCACGTTATGTATGAAATAATAAAGAGGTTATGATATGCAGTAATAACGGAGCCATCATCAATTGGGTTTCCATACAAAACACTGCGCTGATGTCACATTTTTTCCCCATATTATCGATGCTTACACAACCCATCAAAGTAACAAGCAAATTAGCAAACTGATTTTGTAGCGTGCTGCCCCTTTAATGTTGTAATTCTTCTCAGTTGTTTCTTCCTGTTCTGAAGGTGTTTGACCTCTTCAGTGTATAAACGCTGTGTACAGAGATGTGTGTCACTGTCTATTACCTGAATGTCTCTGGACTGCAGTCTGACCGTCACTCCAATAAAAAAGCAGACATGTTTTGGACTGCCTGTCTCTGCTTGCACTTTGAGGTGGAAAGATTTAAATTTTTATCAGGTATACCTAAATAAGAGATCATCAACAGCCAGCTGCTCCAATATCCTGCTGCCAGTATCCTGGACGGTGTTCAGTTTTTACTATTAACTTTACATAATCTTTCATGTCAAAAGAACTACCATTTTTTCTTTATAAAGACCACATGGTTGGGTAAGTTACTTTAAAAAAAATAGTTACGCACGTAAACGCACATAAACACTGTTGACCCACATCTTGATATCTGAAATAGTGTTTATGCATAGTTACATGGGTTAGTAGTGCAAGCCCGGTTCGCTATCTCATTCTATTTTGCAAACTCTTGGATCGCTCGTTTTGTCCTCTCTCGATGTAGATAGGTTGTGTTAATGTGTTGTGATCATGAAGCAGCCATCAACTACTACTCACTCATGACGGGGAAATAAGCAAGCGCTTCCACCCCTGCATTAACTCAAATACAACCTCTGACTGGCACACCAACTAGTGCTGTATCAGGAGCTCTCTGACTGGACTTCTTACCTCTCTGGTTGCCCAAAGCCAAATGAACTGCTGCAGCCAGTGTTGGCCGTAGTCATACAACATACATCACAATGGCTGATTATGACATCATCGATTTGTGTTATGATCACTAACCCAGTCTCTTAAGAAAATAAAAGTGTACTGTACTGTACTGAACTGTAACAAAGAATACAATAACACAGTATTGATGATGTCATAATTGGCCATTGTGATGTATGTTGAATGACCACGGCCAGCACTGGCTGCAACAGTTCATTTGGCTTTGGGAAACCAAAGAGGTAAGATGTCCAGTCAGAGAGCTCCTGATACAGAACTATAGTTAGAGTTCAATATGATAAATGTGTTTTCTACACTTCTCTCCCTCACTAGCGGGGCCTGTGATGTTGTTGCTGAGGGTTTATCCACTCTTTTATTTAACAATACAGCCCTGACTTTTTCATATTTTTGGTATTAAGCTACCACACAGATGAAATGAAAAATTACAAAGTTCAGTATTTTTCCCCTCAGGATACAAACAAATGGTAATCTGTGATCACTTTTCAAATATATCAAAAACCTACTACTATTTAAATGGTCTTCTGACTTACTCACTTTTAAAGTATTCATATATATTATCTAATTTTTCACATTCAAACAACTACAGATACATTTTCTGAAGGTAAAAGAATGGAAGACAGTTACATTTTACATGTATATCTAATGGTGAAAGAAGTATTGTTACCTAACCCTAGTAGACACACTTAAATTTGTGTTGCTATATTACATGTGTCTCTCCCATCATCTTTCATAAATTACACAAGATGGTAAAAACATCACACACACACACACACACACACACACACACACAAAACAAAGAAGCATACACAGTGCAGTGCTGACAGAAACAGCTTTACTGGAGCCAGATAGAAAATACAGAGGAAGCTGCTGTATGATGTATACACAAATTTTGTACACACACACACACACACACACATACACACACTCATACGCACTCACACACACTCGCACACATTTAACAAACCGGCCCACATACACACACAAACAAAACAACACCCAGGAGGGCAGCAGTGCAAGCTAACGGTCCTGAGAGAGAAGATGAACAGATTGTGTACTCAGTACATGGATGCAACCAGTCAGTCCCCCCTACAAACAAACAAGTAAACATGCCTATTGTGTCACAGCTACAGTTCAGTCCAAACTGCACCGTCTTTTACTTCAGATCATGTCTGAGAAGAAAGAAACAGTCACAGTCAATATGCAAGACATCTGACGAGCTCCATCCCAAACGGGGAACATCCGCCATTTGAAAGAGGTGACCCTTGTGCAAAATGACAGATTGAATTATAGTACATTTTAATAGATTGGGCACAACTAAAACCCTTTGATAACACCTTTACAGTCTGGATCCTCTGGGGGTTTTTTTTGGAGATACTGAGTGACAACCTTAAGTATTTTGTTTTCCTCTGCAAAATGAATACATGGTGTTTTGAGACAGATCTGCATTTTCTTGAGTTCAAAGTGGGACTCTGATTAAAGAACATTTTCTCTTTGGTCTCGGGTTGAGAAACCTTTATTAACCCTGTATCTGTGTTCTTTTTCCACTGCCTGCAATGTTTTCAGAATCAAATCAAACAATCCTTTTGGGCTAAATTGTCTAAAATATCTCCTTGCTCCAGCCCTCAAATCAAGATTCATAATATGTTTCATTTTTCTCCCAAATAGCCAACATATTGGCAGTTGCAGTCAACACAAATCACTGGGAGTGTAAACCAGCTGAGAGCACACAACCTGTCTGTGCTGCATGGACACAACTCTACGATGTAGCCTTGGCCTTAAAAGCGTCACTCAAATGAAAACTTAGATTTATGTGGTCCTTTGTTTGGTGGCTTCTGTTATTTAATGCAGACAATCTGAATGCAGACCCACCTTCAAGTACCTTCACAACTGA
>OMLF01004204.1:0-12349 GCA_900302615.1 Holocentrus rufus | reverse complement strand
TGTTCATTATTTTTATGGACAGAATTTCTAGGCACAGCCAGGGGCCGGAGGGTGTTCGGTTCGGGAGCCAGCAGATTTCGTCTCTGCTTTTTGCGGACAATGTTGTTTTGTTGGCTTCCTCGAGCCAGGACCTTCAGTACGCACTGGGGATAAGGATTAGCACCTCCAAGTCCGAGGCCATGGTTCTCGACCGGAAAAAGGTGGCTTGTCCTCTTCAGGTTGGGGGAGAGTTCCTGCCTCAAGTGGAGGAGTTTAAGTATCTTGGGATCTTGTTCACGAGTGGGGGAAGGATGGAGCGCGAGATTGACAGACGGATCGGTGCAGCGGTCGCTGTAGACAGTGCCGACCACAACTCCCATAGACTGCCATGTTAAATTGAGCTCTGAAGTTGTCGTCAAAAACAGAGATGAGGGGAGTTTTTAAATTGTGATAACTTAAAAAACGTACCAGGTATCAAAATATGGACCAGATATGGATCAAGTCTTCAGTCTTGTGACCCGCAGAATGTTTCAACAATGTTTCTACATTGAAGTATGACAAGATAATGTGGCTCAAAAAAGAGGTGGTTTTGATTATTCTTGTGACTAGTTTTGCCTCATAAGCGGTTATCTGTGTGGATATGGACATGCCTGTTATCTATATTAGCAGGGACATTAGTAGTCCATGGGCCAGACCAAATTTCAGTACCATTCAAGGCAGCAAAGTCTAGTTAATTTTTTTTAAAGGACAAGTCTGTAGTTGATATTTTGGTATGATAGCAGTTGCTAAGTGGTAGCTTTTTCATAGTTTTCTGCTTTTGAAGTTAGTCATCCTATACAGCAATTTCAAGGGACTAACTATTATTCCATTATCATGTGTTAGATATCATTTTAATGGGTAGTGTCTAAGCTTTCATTTAAGTCCAATTGTTGGTCTGTTTAATAAGCAAAGAAGCTCTGAGAACTCTTCAAAATGTCAACAACACATTTTTTTCATGATTTTCGCCTAAACCCTAGTGTAGAATTTAGCACTAGGATGCTAAATTCAAAAACCAGAATACTGCCATGACTCTAAGGATTCGGGAAATATAGAATTTACTCATACTATCACATTGAGAAGGGTAATTTGTGGCCCTAAAACTATACAGATGACTTTTCGAGTTTTGTATTATGACTTGGCCATATGGGCCACACCATACCACCGCTAACTCAGATGGTATCATCTAAATTAGCAAACTTCAGTGGTGGTCATGAAAAGTCATTAATTATATTATATTTAGGGCTGTCAATCAATTAAAAATTTTGATCAAATTAATTACATTATGCTGATTAATTAATCAAATTAAGCTCAGATAATCACATATATCAATATTTGCTTGGAAATATCCCCAAATGAAGATATTTCAACTCATGACTCAACACGTTATATTATTGTGGTACGAGTAAAGCATTTAATAGAACTATCAAAAGGTGTTATTATAATATGTCAATAAATTGTTTTGCCTCCATCATGCTGCTGCTACACATGCGCAACTAACTGCTTTCTGCTTTTTTTTGCCCCCATTGTCGATTGTAAGGCAGCACTGTCTCATATGCTAATGGTTATGACTAGGGCTATGGTTAGGTTGAGGATTAAAAAGCTGCCTTACAGGTTTTCAGGGCAAAAAACGCAGATGAGCACAAGCAACTCACTGACTGGTTGGAACTGTGTAACACATGGGGTCAGGGGTAATTTAAATTACCCCTGACCCCATGTTATTTTTATAATTAATCAAAATTAGTGTGTTCATTTGACAGCTCTAATTATATTAAAATACATGATAAAGTATTTTATATTATAGTATAGTATAGTGTTGTATAGTATAGTATTTTATCACCTGATTTGAAACCATTGATTACTTTCATGTTTTAGCATTTCAGCATGGATTTTGTCTTAAATGGCCTCTTAAAAAGTCTGTTTTTTTGTTGTGAGAGTTCATCCTGGTGGTTCAAAATATTTGCTATGCTCTGAGGGCACATTCTCCGCTCGTTTGGCTATCCATCCCTGATTATTTTGCTCAGTAGCATTAACTGTGTGTCATTTTCAGTCTCTGTTCTGATCACTTTTAGCTTATTGTCACTGACAGGTAAGCTGCTATACACTGTATGTACCTGCATGTCCATGCCTTCTCGGAGACTGTCGTCCTGGTCAGACAGTGATTTCCTGGAGAGGGTGTCTGCTACAGGAATGTTTCTGCCTGGTCTATGGATGATGGTGATGTCATATCTCTGAAGTTGAAGTATCATCCTCTGTAGCCTTGGAGGCGCAGCTGCGAGTGGTTATCGCATGATGGACTCAAGTGGCCTATGGTCACTTTCCACAAACACGTTTCTGCCATAAACATACTGATGGAAACGTTTACATCCAAACAGAATGGCATACAGTTCTTTTTCAATCTGAGCATAGTTGACTTCACTGTCTGTTAGGGATTTGGATGCGTAGCCGATGGGCTTTCCTTCTTGAAGCAGGACTGCAACTAGTCCATACTTAGATGCGTCGACTTGCAGCCTGAGCTCTTTGCTGGAGTCAAAATATGTTAGAACTGGACCTGGCTCTCGTGTGATTAACTCCTTCATTTTCATGAATGCTTCATCCTGTTGTGCATCCCATATGAAATCACTGGATTCTTTCAGCAGGTGATGCATGGGTGCGTTGATATCTGAGAGCATAGGGGCAAACTTTGAGAGGTAGTTGACCATGCCAAGAATAGTTTATAGCTCACCTTTGTCTTTGGGTGGCTCCACGTCTCGTACTGCTGCAATCTTGGCCGGGTCGGGCTTTATTCCGTCTTTAGTAATGCAGTGCCCGAAGTAGCTGACCTCTGTGGCACAGATTGTACTCTTCTCTGGGTTGAGTTTGACCCCTCGCTCTCTTGAGCGCTGTAGCATTGCGTGGAGGTATTTGTCATGTTCTTCCTTACTTTTGCCGTAGATGAGTACATCATCAACTATTGCCATGACTCCCTGCAGGCCTTCATAAGTCTCATCAACTTTCCACTGAAACTCGTCTTGGGCAGATTTCAGTCGAAAAGGTAGATGGAGGAATCGGTACCGTCCAAATACAGTGTTGAATGTGGTCAACTTGGATGACTCCTCTGTGAGCTTCATTGCCTAATAGCTGGACCTGGCATCCATGACACTGAAATAGCAGGCTCCTGCTAACTTGGATGTGATGTTGTCGAGTGTAGGCAAAGGGTAATGTGGTCGTTTAATCACCTTGTTCAAGTCTTTAGGGTCGAGACACACTCTCAACTTCCCTGTGCGTGGCTTCCATGCTTTGTAGCTCCTCTTTTAGGCGGTCGCGCAGAGCAAGGGGGACACACCTCGGTGGGTGGACCACAGGTATTGCATTGGGGTCAATGTGAATTGTGCACTCACCAGGAAATAGTCCTATCCCTGTGAATACGTCAGCAAACTCCTTCATGAGTGGTATGTTGGGTCTTAGGAGCAAGCAAATTTGGTTATTGGCAATAATTAATGATTATCAGGGATAATCATTAATTATCAAAATAAATAAATATTATTATTAAAATTAATAATAATGACGGGGCACCACTCTGGAATCAGGGACCAATCAACCAAACAATTAGTAGTCTCATGAAGGGTGTTCACTTAAGAATATTGATATCTAGGAGATATCAAATTCCTAAAGTGAACAGCGAAGGTTTGAATTCGAACACTGACTCTCGCAACCAGCCTTTAAAACAATAATAATGCAAATAAAACCAAAACAACTTCTCTTTAAAATATCAGGTGGGCGTGCTAAACCCAACCTACAAATAACCACATAGACTTATGATCCTCTAAACTAACAGAAGCAACAACAAGCTTAAAATAACACACCTTGAGTCCCTAACTCTGCCCAGACTTAAGCCTCTTACTTGGGTTGCTTGGGGGAGCGAAAAGGGTGTGTTTCGTCCGTCGTTTGGTCCGGTCCGGTTCCTCGGGGCACGGATATTGACGGGAGTTGTCTTCTCGCTCTCTCGGCGGATAGACGGTAGCTGATCCTCGGCACGGCGGCGGAGAAAAACAGCAAAACTGGCTTGAGTTGTAGGAAACGGGGTCGTCCCTTGTTCCTTTACTTCCGTGGGAGAGATGAGGGAGTGCTGAGTTATTCAGCGGTCCTCTCGTGGATCCAGTTGTGTGTTCGGCTGAACACAATGGGGAATCTCTGCTTGTTCCGCGAAGTGGAGATTGCAGTCCGAATCGAATTATGGCATGCACGTAGAATACCTCCTTTAGCTGTCGAGGTCGCAACTAGAAGCAATGCTTTCAGGTCGGTCCCAGGTTTATATAACCTAGGTGACATCACTGAGATGGAGTGGGACCCCATGTGGTTTCCAGGGGGTCTCATCCAATGGAGCTGGGAGTTTGAGTGCAGAGAAATTCACACCTAGGTGTGAGTGGAGCATGGCATGATGGGGTTTGGAGTCTGTTCTGGCTTCTATTGTTTTAAAATTGCCACCTTTCTCTTGTCAGGCTTTTAGAGTTACATGCAGGCCTCACTCTGGCTTCATGAGTGTGTGTAGGCCGGGCCTTTGTTCTCAGGCACAGAACATGCGGCACAACAGGTATCTCAGGTGCGCCAGTGACTGACAGTATGAGTTTGATGAGTCCCAAATCCAGACATGGTTTTAGTCCTAGAACTGGGGGTGAATGTGTGTCGACGACATGGACTTTCAGCATTAACTGGGTGCCCTTGTACTGGCATTTTATGTTGCATTTACATCTTAAGAACTAGTCGCTCACCACTGTCGTCATATAGTGGGCGAGTTGAGGGCTGCAATACGTATTGTAGTCCCAATTTTCTGAACATACGTGCAGGAATGACATTCGCTGAAGCTCCAGTGTCCAACTTAAAGCTAACTGCGGTTCTGTTTGGGCCAAGTTGCACTTCTGCAAAGGCTTGTTCTGTGTCTTTAATATCACTTCCTTGTGTACTGCATCAATAAACAAATCCTCAGTGTCTGCATTTTTGTTTGTTTCATTTTCACTTACTGTGTGCACTCCTTTTCCTTGTCTGGAACGACACACCTTTGCAAAATGGTTCCACTTGCTGCATATCTTGCACTGTTTTCCTTTTGCTGGGCAGCTGTTTTTCATTCCATGTGCTCTATTCCCGCAGTAGCTGCATCCTTCATGGCGCTCCCCGTCTCCCTCTGCCTTGATGACGTTACCTGGGTTTCTCTTTGTCTTTTCCTGTCTCATTTTCCAGGCTGTTTTTTGTGGACTGCCGACTGATAGCATGAACAGCCTGTTCTTGCGGGCCGTGGTTGCAGCCAGCTATAGTTTTAAGCTGTGCTTGTGCTATTTCATGAGACCTGGTGATGTCTATTGCTTTTTCCAGCATTCGCTCCGAACTGATGCTCAGCAGCTTCTCCCTCACTCTAGGTGAATGAATCCCAAAAACCACATGGTCTTGTATCATTTCTTCGCTGTTAGCATCATTACAGTCTTTTACAAGCAGCCTCAAATCAGTCACAAACTGTTCAAATGGCTCGTTAACTCCTTGTACTTTTTCATGGAATTTGTAACAAGCGAACATGACGTTCGTCTTCGGCATTACGTATGCCTCAAAGCGGTCATAATGATTTCAGTACCTTTCTTTCGTCTTCAGCCCGTGTCCATTTGTTGCAAATGTCTCTGCCTTTCTCTCTGACCCGGAGGAGTAAGTAGCTGCACTTTTCATCCTCCCCTTTCTTCTTGAACGGGCCAGAAAACATTAACTCCATGTGAAGTTTAAACTTGCGGCATGCTTCGGGCAGGTTGTTAGCATCCCAGTCCATCTGTGGTGAGGGATCTCCAGCGCTGTCCATCTTTGTCCGTTGAAAATTGTTTTTACTCTGACACCATGTCTTGTTTCGTACTGTATGTACAAATTACTCAGAACTACGACAAGCTATAACTTCAAACATTTATTATTTGCTGGAAACGTACAGGCTGACTATTAATGCAGGAAGGCGAACTTCATACACTGCGACTGCATGACAGGGTATCAAGAGGTTACGCTCTGGACCAATCACAATCAAGCATCTTTCAGACCAATAGAGATACCCGTTACTGTCTCATAGTTCCAACATTACAGTTAACATATCTCACTCATATATTCTATGAGAATATTACACAAGTGAGTGCAGAAAATTTCAGACTCAGTGGAAAAATGGATATTTTTTCATAGAAACCAAGAGGAAGGATATGTTTGTTTTGCAATGAGAGTGTTGCCATGATGAAAGAGTACAATGTATGAAGGTATTATGGAACAAAACATCAGACTTTCATGTCCTACACTGGCGCTAAGTGGGAAGAGAAGGTGAAGCAAATGACAGCAAGCCTGCTAACGCAGCAAAAAAAAAAAATTTCTGTGCTAACAAAGCTCAAGAAAATGCAACAATACCCAGTTATGAAGTAGCTAAACTCATTGCCGTACACGGGAAACCTTTCTCAGACGGTGACTTTATCAAACAGTGCCTCACCAAAGTCGTGGGAATAATGTGCCCGGAGAAAATACAGGATTTCAACGTCAGCATGCAACTGCTTGATCTTTGGAGTCTAAAGGGGATAACAGCTGGGAAGGACATTTTTGTAGCTGTGTCAGATGCAATTGACCAGCCCGGACTTAAATGGGACAAGCTGTGCGGAATTACAACGGATGGGGCTCCAGCAATGACAGGCGAGCGCAAAGGAATGGCATCTATGGTATGCACCAAGGTGCAGGAGAACGGAGGTGAGGCTGTTAAAATGCACTGCATCATCGACCAAGAAGCCCTCTGTTCCAAGACAGTCCTGCTTGGCACTGTGATGAACACAGTTGTAAAAAGAGAATTTCAAGCATTCCTCTCTGATGTCAGTGCTGAATACGGGGACCTGCGCTACCATTCTGAAGTACGCTGGCTCAGTCGTGGCTCCATGCTGCAGCGGCTTTATTCCCTGAGATCAAATATCGACAGGTTTTTGAAAGAAAAGGGCAGACCTCTGCATGAGCTCAGTGACCCTTTATGGTTGGCAGACCTGGCTTTTTTAGTTGATCTCACTGATCATCTCAACACCCTGAATGGAGCTTCCGTGCGAAGCTCCGTCTCTTCGAGTCACAACTGCGCAACTTCAATGTACCGCACTTCCCCACGCTGACCAAAATCAGTCTCTCTGCTAAAATGGGAGAATATGTGTCTGTGATCACTCTCTCATTGCAGAATTCAGTCAGCGCTTTCAAGATTTTTCTGTCATTGATAAGGAAATCACACTGTTTGCTGCTCCGTTTTCAATGGATGCAGAAGAAGTGGAGGAGAGTCTGCAATTAGAACTGATCAAAATGCAGTGTGATGATTCTCTGAAGAATCAACATCAGCTTATCTCCCTACCTGACTTCTTCTGGAGCTTGGAGAGGGCCAAGTTTCCTCTGATGAGACGAAACGAATGAAACGAATGATGAGTCTGTTTGGCTCAACATACAGCTGTGAGCAGACATTCTCTCTGTTAATACTGAACAAAAGCAGATTGAGAACCAGAATGACGGACAGCCATCTCTGTGACGTCCTTCGCATCTCAACCATCAAACTTACTCCTGACCTGCCAGCTGTCCTTCAGACCAAAGCGCAGCATTACTGCTCCCACTGAGCGCAACATTCTTCCCATTACAGGTGAGTTAAAAATATACACACAGTTTTCATGTGTTAATGAGCCCAATTACTTAATAAATTCAGTCAATTGAAGTTGATGATAATTTTTTTAACAAACGTTAGTTGATGTGTTAACAAGCCCAATAATTTATTTGTGTAATAAGCTTGAAATATCCACATCCCCTATGTCTCTTCTTGTCTCTCCCTTCATACAGGACAATGAAGGGGGATCAGCACCCTAAGAAACAATCTGAGGCTGCCACTGAGAGAATGACCTGCCAACCTTTTTTTTAAAAAAAATATAATGAAAATCTACTAATGGAGAGCTGTGATGGAGGCTTTTTTTCTTCAAACATGTTCAGTTATCAAACGTAATTTACCTGCATTTGATTGATTTTGCCAATATTTGTGCATTATAAGTGAGGCAGTATACCTCACGTCTAGTGAGTGGCCCAGTCCTTTGTATATTTTTCTGTATGTGGCCCTCAGGAAAAAAAAAAGTTTGGGCACTCCTGGGCTAACAGTTGTATTCTATTGCACTTAGATGGAGCCAATTTCAAAATTTCATGTGTTGGTCATATGACCGTGATGTAATAGTAGAAATCAATACCAGTATATATGGTTCCCATATGTACCTCATGTAGGTTCTATGGACTTAGACTTGACTTAGACTCTGGCTTTAAGACTTGATACTTGACTTGGACTTGCATTTGGTGACTTGTGAACATCTCTGAACCTATTTTAACCCTGCTTGTTGACAGATTAAGTCAGCCTCTGACACTTTTTACAGTATTGTTCTCTCATGTGTCTGCTGTGTTCTGCTGACATTTTCATCAGCAGTATGTTTCATTAACTCACCCAGAAAACGAAAAGCACGTCCTGGATTTTTTCACCCGTGATCGGAGTAAACGTGGCCACAATAGGATAAAAAAAAAAGTAGCCCAATAGACTGATCTGATAGGTCTGGTATTTTGCAAGACTAGCTGAAGACAGACAGACACACCACCATGTCGTTTGAGTTGCTGCTCTCTTTGCGGTCAGACATTAATGGTGCATCGCGTTCACACACACATTTGGTCAAAACTTTAGGCCTTTTCAGACATTCGGTGGCCGAATGTTTTTGTGCACTAGTATTTCTAGTATTTAGTGGACACACTGAAGGCTGCTGATAGTACCAGCTATTAGTAACAATGTTTGAGAATGCATTTGTTTAATGTTTAATAGGTACAAATAATAATAAATATGATGAAAAGTCATGTTCACTGTTGTTACACTGATACATCAGTATTGGTGTGTTATTGTTCATGTTGAAAACTGGATGTTAGCCAGTCATTGCCATTCCTCTCTGATATGATGGATATGGTGCAGTTTGATTGAGTACATATTGTAGAATTGATCAATACTACACTGGTTGTCTATGGGAAACCCATAACTATCACTATTATTAATAATATTATTATTGTTATTATAATGAACTTTATTATGAACAGTATTTTCAACAGTGTTGGTCTCTGATGGTTTAAATACTGTTGTTTTGTACACTGACAATAATTAAGATACATTGTCATCTCATTTTTTTAATTTTAATTTTTAATTTTTTTTTTTATTCTGAACCAACCTGCAGTTGTAGAGCAAATGTTTCTGATCCTGTTTCAGAGAAAGAAAGCAAACACTCCTCCAAAGAGAAGAAGAAAAAGAAGAAGAAGAGCAAAGAGGTAATTTAGTCAGTCATGTTACAGAAATAGATGTCTGTGGTCTGTGTATGAGTAGTGTCACTATAAAATAAACAAAATGGAGCAAAACTCATTCGTAAAAGCATTGATATCAGTTTATTAATGCTTTCTTTCCTTCTTAGGAGGATGAAAAGAGCAAGAAGAAACACAAACACAAGAAAAAGGAAAAAGATGAGGCAGGGGATGACAAAAAGAAAAAGAAACCCCGGTCCAAGAAATCAGAAGTGGATGAACTGGAGGACTTTCTGGGTGGAGGATCTGGATCATCCAAAAGAGAGGGTGGAGATTATGAAGAACTCTAAAAAAAAAAAAAAAAAATAATAATAATAATAATAATAATAATAATTATTTGAAAGTGGAGCCACAGAACAGCAGCGAGCGAGTTTCTTGACTTGTTTGTTCATAAGCAGCATCTGCAAGCCATACATAAGGTTACCGATGACACCCAGGGTAAAATAGAAGCAGATTCTATATCTGTATGTTGCTTTTGATTGGTTAACTTTCCCCATCTGCACTACAAAACTGCTGTCACTTTCAGGCTGACGTGCTGTAGTGATGTGAAGATTTATGGTGGGCGGAGCCTCAAGGGAATGTCCCTTTGTACTCTTGATACTATTACATGTTTTCTTTTAACTGTACACTTCTTCAAGTGGACCTCTCCAAATCAGCTGGTGTTAATATAGGGTTATCATTGCATCTGACTGAGAGCATGCTTAAAGTGACAACTGATTACATAGTCAACTTTAGGTGTTAATTTTTGTTTGTTTGTTTGTTTCCTACTCTGTGATATAAATGGTTCATGGGAGAACTTTGTGCATTGCCATTCTTGCATCTGTAAAAACACTATGGAGGAATTCACAGGGAACCTATTGGATAATTTTGCCCAATGAATTTTGAGAATGATCTGAGTAGGGCTCGGCACTGGCACTGATTATCTAATTTGATTCAATTCCAATTCACAAGGTTTTCCATTGATTCAGTATGGATCTTGGTTCTGTATCAATTCAGTTGGGGATATTTCAGTTACAATACCAATTTTGCAGCTTATATAGAGCTTTGCTTTTGTCTAGTTCTTCTTTACCATTGAATCCAAAAAGCATCAAAAGTTCTGTCTTTAAAAGAATACTCCAACATTTTGGACAAAATGCCCTTTTTCCGACTTACCCAGACTGAGACAAGATGTTGCCAGATGTTGCAAGATGATGCCATTTTCACCTCTGTACATACAGTGGTCCTTTTCCTATAGGTAGCGTTACATGTTAGAAAAAAGAATAAAGAGTTGAAGTCTACAGGAGTCATTAGCCTAACTCCATCAAAGTGAAAAAAATAAAAGTGTATCATGTATTTGAAGACGTGTTCAGCAATTATAGTTCATACCACCGAACTTTTCCCAAAACGACTCTCGTTTTTGCTTTAAGGTTGTTGGTTTTTTTTTTTCATTTTGATTTTGACAGAGCTAGGTTAATGACTCCTGTAGACATCAAGTCTTTATGCTAAGCTAACACGAAATGCTACCCATCGGAACTGAACCAGTGGACATACAGAGGGGAAAATGGTACATCTCATCTCAGTCTGGGTAAGTCAGAAAAAAGGTATTTTGCCCAAAATGTATTAATTTAAGCTTGATGGAGCTGGTTCAGGGGCAGAGCTTCTGCCACTGTTTGTTCATTCCTTCAAAACACAATTCATCAACTGAGTTTCTGTAGGCTCAAAGTTCAGCAGACGACATCTGCAGGGTGTGAGATGCTACAAACAACATATAGAAAAAATCTTCTCATATACAGAATAAAAGATCAGTCTGGGTATTTGAAGGATTGATATCAGAATTTTGAAATTTAGATCACAGTTGTAAAATCAGTATTTTTACCCAGTTCTAAATAGACACCAGCCACTAGCTGAATGATGCTATTTTCTGTGACTTTTACACAAATTGTCAGTTGCGAACACATTAATTGATTCTTGGCTTTTCTCCCAACTTCACCACATTGGCTACATATTCTCATTTTGTTTTCTGAAGATGCCTTAAACTAGATGATTACAATGGAATAATGTGCCACTCTCCTCCTGAACCAATTTAAGTCTTCTTACTGTAAGCAGAAAGCAGTTTTAGATGGGTCCAGAATGATGTTCTGACCTCTTATCTTTAAATTTTGCTCCAAACAGGCTATATTATTCTAGAAGCCTATTATGACATTGCAGTGAATCAGTGCATTTGTTTTGTCTTTTGTTTGATTCTCATTGAACATCAAAGCATTCGACAGAGTATTATTGAGTGATGTTAATATTTTTTCTGTAAGTGCAACTTTTTCCAATAATTTTTCATTTCTTCCTCGTATTATTTATTTCCTTTGAGTTTGTATGTTTTTTGTTTGCTTTTGTTGCTCAGAACTGTCAGGTTCATGTTTCTGTGATTTGTGATGAAATTGACTATCCTTAACTAGATTGTTTTCCTACAAATAATGAATGCAGCTTTCTGTAGGCATTTTCTACTAACTGATCCTCCACTGTTTACTTAAACTACTTTTTAGGAAATTTACTCACTGATGTAAACTGGCAGTACCCTCATCTGAACTCATGTCATTTTGTCAGATGCCTCAAATTGACAGATTAACAAAACCATGCAGTGACTTCCTTAAATTGCATCACTAGAAAAAATCTGATTAGTGAATGCTTTGCTAATGATGAAAGGAAGCCAGATTACTCTGTGTTAAAAGGCACACCCTCACCATAAGAGATCAGCAATGTGTCCTTTTAACAAATTTTATTTCCAAAATGTTAGAATTTCTGTTTTGGCAAAAGACAGATTACAGTTTCCATTTCCATCTACTTTATAGTTACATTCTATCAGTTTACAAAGAAATTATATTTATTATTCCAAAGTTGAAACTATGCAGCATTGATCCTGGATACTGTACACTCCACTGTTATGTCTTTTGTCATGTGATGAGGATAAATGCTGATAGCACAGTTTCAAGTGAAGCAT
>OMLF01004202.1:2477-36426 GCA_900302615.1 Holocentrus rufus | reverse complement strand
ATTGTCTAATATAACTGTCAAATCTTACTTTGGTGTTCCATTAACAATAAGCCTTCTTTGGCTCCAGGTGGCTATCAAGTCCATTCGGAAGGAGAAGATCAAGGATGAGCAGGACATGGTTCACATTCGCCGAGAGATTGAGATCATGTCATCACTCCGCCACCCTCACATCATCTCTATATATGAAGGTGAGGGTCTGCCCCTTTCTTGGCAACACACACACAGACACGCACGCACACACACACACACACACACACACACACACACACACACACACACACGCACAATTTGCCCCTTGCTCCACTCAAGCTGTTGGATTGTCATGTTATGACATGCAGATGTCATAATAAGACGTGGACTATAGCTCTGGGATGTTATTCATCTTCTCTGCTCTGTCTGGCTGCCTGGGCCAGTAAATGTCTGGATGGCTCTGAATGTGTGTGTGTGTGAGTGTGTGTGTGTGTGTGTGTGTGTGGGTGTGTGTTCAAAGAAGGGGAGGGGGTTCAGTGGGGGGTTGCCTCTTCCACATCTAAGAAGTCTCATCCCTAGTCTTCCCTGGTCTTGATCTCAGGGCCAGACATCTGCTGATATTTAGAGACAACTGCAGTTGAAGATGAGACTACAAGTGTGTGTGTGTGTGTGAGCACGTGTGTTTGCATAAGTCCATGTGTGCATACATCTATGTGCGTGTGTATACATCTGTGTGTGTTTTTGTGTGTGTATGTGTATATATATATGCATGTGTGTAGCCATGGAGACACAAGGTTAACCTCAGTCACCTCGGCCTGCACCCTGTCTGACTCCGGTCCAGGGAGATGTGGAGGGAGGAAAGGCTGTAAGCCTCCCCTTGAGCAACCTCCACATATATCTAACCCAGGAAGCAACTCTAAATATCAAAGCCTTCAAGTCAGGCCTAGACGGCACGGCATATTTTTCCTTTAGGTGAACCTCCTTTCCTTTTGATATGAGTCCTATTGAATGACCTTAGACTCACGGGTAAAAAAAAAAAAAAGATGAATAATGGTTGGAATTAATGGCGAGTGTAAAGGCTGAACAATTCCCATTGAATTCTTTAAGCATATTGCCTGCAATCCATCATCTTATATAATGCAACCTTGGCTTATGTGAAGGCAATTAAAGTCACAAGGCACTACTGTGTGTGAGTCGGCTACATGTGATTTGTGGCTCGTGACTATTTTTATGCTTATATCAACAAAGCAACAGTTTCTATGCCCCGTCAGGATGGCAGTCCTGCCCCACTGGTGGCCGCCACTGCCCAAACTGGCTCACCCACCGTCTTTTGTTTGGTTTCAAAGTCCCCTCGATCATTATCAGCGCCATGTATACGCGACAAACAGCGCTATTTGTCATGGGAACGTGCCAGTAATCAGCTGGAGGCCTGCGGTTTAGCCTAGTTTGTGCGTTGTCTGGGAGAATGATTAAAAGAACACCCAGCTTTTATAAACTTCGCGGGGCCTGTATGGTGTTCCTGTGCCTGCAGCCCTCCTCTGTGAGCAGCCCACTCCACCACCAAACTCCACCAGCCTCTTTTATTTAGTGCCTCGCTCTCCTTTCTGGTGTTTCTCCTTAAACCCAGCGTTTACTGTTGTGGCCTGGCCTCCACCCAGCCCTGCCTTAGAGATGTATAGAAAGCCCCCAGATTTGTGTATCCGGCAACACCCTCTTCAACAGGCCCTTGCTAACTGCCGTGTGTGAAGCAAAGCTGAACCAGATGTGTGTGAGAAGATGGATTTTTACCACTCCTTCTCTCCCCTCACATTCTGCATCCATCAGCATGCTGTGCGAGGCATTTAAAAGCGGATTTTGCTCCTCGCTCCTCCAGCATAACTCATACTCCAGCGGCCCCAGCTTTTTAAACAAACGCACAACTCCAACAGATGTTGTAAATGCCTCAGATCAATTCATTGAACCAAAACGTAATGTGAAGGACCTTTGTCTTCAGGAGAAGAGGTGATAAGGAGGATATCTAAAGTTAGAATAGACAAAAAACTATTACAAAATACTAAATCTAAGGTAAAGGTCTAGATATCAATTGAAATTCTGACATTTGCAGGTTTGACTTGTTTCAAGCCTCTAACCATAGGCTCACTGTAATTGATACCAAAATCAAATAGCGTCCAGATTTTAGTACTCATTTGTTTAATCTGTGCCCAAAGTATTCCTCCAGTCTGCTGTATTACCCTTCATAACAGTGCTCTGCTTCTCGCCCCCTATGTACGCCTGCCACTGAGGCCTATCATCAGCATGTGGCAATAGAACAATAAGTGCTAATTAGTCGTATGGGAGGGTCTGACTTGTGAACAAAGCCCAGTGAGTGACAGCAATGTAGCGATGGCTGTGACGCCCAATGAGCTATAACAACTCATGTTTTGTAAGCCAGGTAATTACCTCACCGCCAGGGGTCAAAGGTAAATGAGAGCACACGCTGGGAACTGGCTCTACGGATCACTGCAAGTGTCACCCCAGGTCACCAGTGGGCCCACTAATCGAAAAGCCCGGATGGATCCACTCTCTGCCCTCCTGCATGCATAGCTTGGATCCCATAGGCCGCTGCCCTAAGCGGCCAGACAGTCACAATTGGGGAGCATTACCATCACTCAGCAACTGTGTGTTTTTGTACAGGATTATGTCTTTAAAAGGAGCCTGGGAGGGGGTAGAGGAGTGTGGTGTGACAGACTATGAAGGTGTTCACTCATGGGTGCAGAAAGCAGAGGCCTTCACCCCCGGTGACCCTGCTGTGTGGGAAAATCAACGCACAATAAGGAGCAACACGGTCGACTGTGTTGTTGTCGTCTCCTTGGTGTCTCTCTCTCTCTCTCTCTCTCTCTCTCTCTCTCTCTCTCTCTCTCTCTATCATATCAATTTATTTATCATTATCTTATTGAGATGTTGTGTTAATGCTGTAACGTTACTCCTTGTCTCTAAGCTTCAAAAGTTATACTATGACGCCCTCCACCGGTCACGCACGGCAAACGTATGTACCCGGAAGTAGTAGCCAGCTTGTGGACTGATGCAGCTACCTCGTGTTTGACTCGGTGGTCCTGCTTCATTTAGCGAGCTCAATACAACTGACCCTGACCAACACTGTCAACAACTTTTGCAAATCAACCGGTGGGCCTATTACAAGACTATACTTCATGATTTAGCAAAGGTTTTATAGATATATGATTGTGGCTACCGTTGTTTATATTCACAACAAACTTTTAGCTAACGTTAGCAAGCTAGGGAACTGTTAAAGTAGGATTAGTGTTGTTTAAATTAGCAGCATGTCGTGATATCTGTCGCTATTTCAAAGTGGATTTATTAAACGATATGTCATTCACCCTACGTTTCCAAGCATGTTGAAATGTAAAATAGTGACAGTTTGAACGCCCTGTCATGACAAATTTTCTCTCTTCAGGTGCTGCAAACGTATGTGAGCCATTGAATCAAACGTGTTGGCCCACTGTAGCTCTGTATCTAGTGAGGGGCAGCCCACAAACATGTCAGCACAGGGAGATGGGGATGCAGACCAGGCCCCCACGGGAGTGGGACAGTCCCCCTCCAGTGAGACCGAGGCCACCATCACAGTCACCATCGGAGCCACGGTGCCCACAGGGTTTGAACACACTGCTGCAGAAGAGGTTAAGGAGAAAATGGGGGTGGAGGCACGAATCAGCAGAGATCGTGGTCGCATTTACTTTGAAATCACTACTGACCAGCTTTTCCAGGTAGGATGTGACTCAGAGCATAAGTTCCAGAGCTCACTGTAGTGATGGCTTGTGTGGACAATTTGTGGACAGTTGGGATCGGAACTGATTCATAAGGACTGTGCAACCCCATCCAAAAGAAAGAATTGTGCGTCATTCTTATGATCTAATACAGTTCAGTGTTAATTTGACAAAGTCTTTCCAATTGTCTGTAAAAGGCAATCCTCTCACGATGGTGTAATGTTGACACAGACCTTGAGAGCTGGACACTTTGATATTCAGAACATTATATCCATTGATGGTAGTGCTACAGCAAAATCAAAACTTTTTTTTTTAATCAGTCCACTAAATCAAAATACTAGGTAGCCTAATTTGTTGTTTTTGTAGCAGCATGAAGTTTTTGAACACGTTGAACACTTTTTTATAGAAACAAAATATAAAAATGGACCTAATTTTCTATCTATCTATCTATCTATCTATCTATCTATCTATCTATCTTATTCCCCATCATAGGTGCACCTTCTGAGATCTGTGGACAACCTGTTTGTTGTGGTAGATGAATATGAACACTACCAGTTCAAAGAATCAAAGGTAGATAATTGATTTTGCCATACAGCTCAACATACCCTCCCAAGCCAAATAATCAACCAGAATTGGCCATACTCAATTTTTTTCCGTGTTGCAAAATAGTTATTACTAATACTGCTCCTCATGATCATGACCATACATCTGCTAAACATAAAAAATAGCAATTGCTGAATATATAATTTTCAAAGAGAAGAATTGTGGTACTGATAAGTAAGTTGTATCTCACTATTTGCTAGGTGATATAATATGCACATGCATTACTGGCAGGGTGACATTAAAACACTGTTTTGTACAGGAGGACACACTGATGGAGTTGCAGCAGCTTGCCTCCAAGCTCCCCTGGACCAATGCTCTAGAGGTGTGGAAACTAAACAACTCTCTGAAGAAGAAAAGAGGCCGTAGGAAAGGAGGAAACGGCACAAAGGTGAACCCTGGGACTGAGGCTGAAACCGAGCAGCAGCAGCCACCAGAGCCGTTATCCGCTGAAGGCCAGGCCAAAGACGAGAGCATGCCTGAGTCAGAGCCCAGCGCCCAGGAGCCAGAGGAGGCAGCACCCGAGGGCAAGCTTATCAAGTTCCGTGTGACTTGCAGCCGCGCCGGTGACAAACACAGCTTTTCCTCTAACGAGGCCGCCAGAGACTTTGGTGGAGCCGTGCAAGAGTTCTTCCAGTGGAAAGCAGACATGACCAAGTTCGATATTGAGGTAGGTGTGGCTGTGGGTGTTGGACTGATGAATGCAGAATAATAATCGCACAAGCCAAAAAAAACGTTTGGCTAAAAGTATAAGACATACCTCAAATGTTTAGCCTTAAGGAGTAGCAAAAGAAAGAATAACAGCTCTGGTTATTAACATTTTCCATGAGGGTAAACAGATGTGGTTACAGAGTGACAATTTAATATTAACAAATTTTTTTGGTATTATTGAAGATGCACTATGAAAAAATGCAGTGGGTTGATTTGAGTGGGGACCAAGTAGACTCAGCTGCCAAATGGTGGAATAAGCATGGGAGTTTTCAGTGAGTCAGGCCAATGATGGGAACAAAGTAGACTCCATCATCAACATACGTGCTTATTTCGTGTTTTTTGCTCATTTAACACTTCACTTCACTCACTTCAATTGAACTTTAGCAATTTTGCATAGTGCGACTTTAACTGCTATAAATCTGGGTGTCTCAAATTCATCCGTGTATTTTTCATGCAGAGATAAGGATCTGTTATCTTTTCCCCTCTCTAGATTTCAAAATATTTTAGGGTCTCCCTGTAGGATTTTTGGAATCGGTTGCAAGTTCTATGTAATTTGGGTATCAGAGCCATGGTTGGCCAACAGACTTAACCCCACTATTTGGATATGCACATGGATTATTTCATTGCCCTGTATGTGTATTTTGGGCAAGTAGATTTGTTTATGAAAGATGCATGGACTAGCCTACAGCTATGTTCACTAAGTTACATTAATGTTTCCCCTTTGTGTTTCTGCAGGTCTTATTGAACATACATAATGAAGAGGTAGTGATTGGCATTGCACTCACAGAGGAGAGTCTTCACAGGAGAACCATCACTCACTTTGGACCCACCACCCTGCGTTCCACTCTGTGTTATGGCATGCTCAGGTAACTCTATAGCACCAGTGACGGTTTCATTGTTGCATTGTTGTTAAAGGTAATACCTCGTGATTCCTTTTACCTGACATTGCTATAAAGCTATGACTGAAATATGACTCCTGATTTTATTTCCAGGTTCAGTTTCTCAGTCAAATTATGAAGATTAGCTTTGTGTATTACCATTTTTATGTATACGGTGCCATTTTGATTCTGTGATATCATAACTGGTAACTGAACACCATGAATTCAGGATGGACAGTTTATAAGTGGATTTCTTTTGGTTGATGTTTCCACTTAATTGTAGGGGAAAGAAGCTTTGACAGCATTTATTGTAAAAATCAGATTCATTTGTATAGCACTTACTGATAGTATCAAAGCTTCACAAGTGCCACATTATGAAACAATAAATGAAAACGACACCCTAGACCCTCACTAGCTGACTCTCCACTGTCGCGCCATTGTAGACGTGAGCGGAAGGGCGTGGAGCGGAAGGGCGGCTTGTGAGAACACAGAAAAACGCCCATGAAAACTTCATTAGGAAAACAAGGAAACCTTGAGAAGGGCCTCACAGAGAGAGAAGGGTGAGAGTGAGCCGGCAAGATAAAACATAGCAAACAAAATATACTGAAAAAAAACAATAAGAGGGCATCAACGACCACCATTATGTTTTTTTTTTGATAAGGCCACTTAGGGACAATTGGTACAATTACCACCAGGGGTGAGGGGGGAGGAGGATTACATCACACTGTCACACTCTCAGCTGAAAAGAAATAGAAGATGTATCTACACACAAAGTGGATGATGTCACTTTCCCTTGCTCACACGCTCGCATATCAGCATGAATAAACAGGGCATGTAGGGGTGTATATGGTGCAGTGACATCTAATAAAATATGACAGCACAAGCCCATGTAATACAAGTAGCGAGGTGTTTTCCTCCTTCGTCAACACAACACCAAATGGTGTAATTTCTCATGAAAGATATGATTCATTCTTCTCCAGACCTATTTAACCAACTGCGGAAGTTTATTTTCTAGTAGACCGGCTCTTGAAGGACAGCCTGTCAGCGTAGTTGCTTCACCAGCTGATTTCGCTGGCATCCAGCACTTGTCAGCTTAAACGTCTCCAGACATAATTTTAAGAGAGAGTACTCAGAGAGAACTATGTCTGGTCCTACGAGGCTGTTGTAAACATCCTGTAGGAATGCACTCCAACACGCACAGAGAGATTCTTGCCACCCTTTGCCAGATCTTTATTCATAGGCTTTGCAGTTAATTCCAGGCTATAATGCAACACATTATAGCTCTGCAGAAACTGATCAAGGTTTTGGCCTATTGGCCTATCACAAATATATTGGCATGTTTTTTTGTTTTTTTTACAGAACATAGTGCAGAAAAAGATGCTTGGGGTAATTTAGAAATGGTGTCATCACATAGCTTGTCCACTCCATCGTTTACAAAACTCTCAGTACTGTCTGCAGCACATGTGGCAGAGTTCACATCACAGCTGAGCAGACAGGTGGTGCAGAGTCAAGTGGTACCAGAGATGAAGTGTTGCAGCTTCATCTGAGCCCCCTTGGCGGTGTGCGCCCCGAGGAACTTGGAACTAATGACTCTGTCCACCACGTTGATGTGTTGTTGATGTTTCCTGGGTGTAAATCACTTTGCAGTTTCCTGTGGTAAATCAGCTTTCAGAGTACAGCGGTCTTCTGTGTATATTACCCCAAGACTTCCATTTTTCAGAGTTGATGCGTGTGGTTTTCAGTCCAGCTCTCTTACCAGGAAAGTCTAAAATTCAGCTGAGTGTGAGGTTTAGTGCCTGTGTGCTGAATTTAAAGACGCGTCTCTGTTGTATGATGGTGTTGAATGCTGAGCTGTAGTCAGAAAGCAACGTTCTTTTATGTGTGTCGTTTCCAGATGAGTCTTGGTCAGGTGCACATAGGAATTGCACCCTCTACAGATCTGGAGAGGAAATGCACAACTTGATGAGGGTCCTTTGTATCTGGGATGATAGCTTTGATTGGGTCAAGGCCAGCCTCTTGAAGCACATCTTGATTCTTGGAGTTGGAGGCGTGTTTTTGTATTCGTCTTGGGTGCTGGGATGATGTCAGCAATCTTGGAGCAGTTGGGAACCAGGACCAGAAACATGTTGAAAGTATCTAAGATTATGCCCGCTGGTCAGTTGGTGCATGCTGATGGACAGTTCTGGACTTTTTAAAATTTGTGCTTATCAGTTAGATTACATCTGTCATTTAAGTAATTCTTAGTATTGTCAGTATACTGTATTCTGTAGCGTCAGATATCAGGTTTCATTTAATTTCCTTCTGAAGAAGCTGTTGGCTGCCATTCATTTTCATCAGAATGATAAACAACCTGTTTAGACGTGAAAAATGACAGAGTAAGCTGATCCATCAATAATCCTTCTCAAGCATGACAGAAGTAAACCTGTCCTCCAGAAAATTGCTTCTTCGTCTTTATGAAGTCACCTCACAAATGTTGTTTTCACATCCATAATGTTTTGGTTCAGAACAGAATTGTTAGGGGAGACAGTGCTAACATTCAGATGACATTAGGCATTGAAATAATTGGAAATTAGAAAAAAAATGTCAAAAATTTAATGAAATACCACACACACACATACACACACACACACACACACACACACAAACACAAATGTCAAGACGGAATGCAAACTGGTCATAGATAATAGTGAACAGGCTGTCACTCAAAATTAGTCTTGCATTGTCCTTTGAAATACACAGAGTTTCCTAAGTCTACACTTCTTCCTTGTAAGACAACAAACATACAGATTTCATGGGTGCACCATTTTCTGCCCACACTGGGAGCAGTAGGCTGAAATCTCTTTTTACAAAAAAGCACTGTTGTTTGCTCTCTAACAAACTATCGTACTTATTCTGAGCTAATTTGCATTTATAGTGAGTGCCTCTGTGTGTAAAGTTTGTTTTGTGATAAATAAAGCCTGTTGTCTTGTAGTGGTGCTTGTCTTTAGGACTAGTGGTGGCACTGGCAGGAAGCAGGCATGTTCAGTTTTCATACTTACTGAACATTTCTGTGGATACCTGTGTGTTTATATATAAAATGTAACCTCTTTTCTGTTGACACAGGTTATGTAAACCTCAGGTGTCAGATATAATACTTGATCCAATGTGTGGGACTGGAGCCATACCATTGGAGGTAAGACACAAATAGTGAACATTTTAATTTTTTCTTTAGTCAAAAAAAAATATGTAAGTATTTAAGTATAAGTATGCGTGCTTAGTGAAAAGAAAACATACACCATGTTTATTAATCAGCACATATCACTAACTGAATACTAATTTTCTTTTATCAGGGAGCCATAGAATTTCATAATTCTTTCTACATTGCCGGTGACAACAATGACATGGCAGTTAGCCGCACACTGAACAATATATGTCACATCCAAAAGCGAAGAGAAGACACAGGCAGGTGAGAGTGTCGACAGTTAATATTTAACGGAGACTCTCCTCTGAACATCTCGTGAAGAGTTTGTTTGTCTGTTATGAAAATTGTGTCACCATTATGATTCAAAAGCCATTATCTTTAACAGTGCACCTGGATTGCGCATTAACACCGTGCAGTGGGATCTCTGCCATCTACCTGTAAGGACCAGCTCTGTTGACATCATCGTCACCGACATGCCCTTTGGAAAGAGGTACAATAACAATGGTTTAGACAATTAATTAAAAATGACCTTTTAGTAATCATACCAAACAAGTTGATACTTTGAAAACACCCCTGCATCTACAGGGCCCTCGTAAAGTATTTACACAGCCAAATTTAAAATGAAAATCTGAAATGTTTTGAGATAACAAGTATTCAGCCCACTTTGGATGACACTCGATGACACTCTGTACTGGGTTACCAAATGGACTTGAATCAGCTTTTGACACACGTCATCTGATGCGCCGTGTCTGGCTTCATGGCAGAGTTGCCAGGAGGAGGCCACTCCTGGCAAAACAATGGCGTATGACAGCACACCTGCAGATTGTGAAAATGCAGATGAAAGACTTTGAAGTAAAAGGTTACGCACAAGATTCCGTGACCTGCAGAAGGTGAAATTTGAACTCATCCGCTGTAATGCAGCGCGCTGTTTGGCACAAACCAGGCAGGGCTCATTACTTATCTAATTCCATCCCTACCTTTGGTGGCAACGTCCCACACATGCCTGCTGGGCTTTTCAGCAGCACGGATGAGGAGACTTGTTAGGACCGAGAGAGCAGTGAATGGAGCCAAGTACAAGCAGAGTATATAGAGGAACTTGTCTCAGCATGCCAAAACATATGCTTGAACAGGAAAACTCTGAGCATACATTTATGCCAACAGAAAAATCTCTTCAGAAAAACAGTGGGAAGATCCCTGGGTGCACAAGCTGGAAGTTAGCTGTACACCGCCACCACCCATCTGATATGATTGAACTTGAGTAAATGTGCAGGCAAGAATACGATAGGAGAAAATTCCAACATCAAGATGTGCCAAGCTGATACTGATGTATCCAAAAAGACTGAAAGCTGTAATCACTGCCAAAGGTGCTACATTAGAGTATTGCTTTAGGGGGCTGAATTCTTGATATATGACATGTAGAAGCTGGGTCAGCTTCACTCTCTACTACTGAGTGCTGCGATGCTTTAGTGAAGTGATTTTCTTATTAAAACCCTCCTTTGCGTTTTCTGCTTGGGTTTGCTGCTTGCACACAGTTCTTGGCTGCTGTAGTTCTTCAGCAAGTTACATGTGTAGTAAACATGATCTGTAATGTAAATGCTGACTCAGCAGAGGAAATATCTCTCTACAAACTACATAGTGAAGGTTACTATAGTAAATATGTATTTTTGGCACCATTGGTATATGGTGGTTTCACCACTATAATATCTCTACCGTGTTTTTTCCAAAAGAAAAGAATAGTTCCTATACTGTTGATTTAAGTCTTTCCCCTATAAAAGATTTCTGGCAGCGACTATATGATCTGGGAGTGTATTTTCAGCAGCAGTGAAAGCAGCGACATCATCATCATCATGATCGTGTGTCTCTGAGAAAACAGATTGCATTTAATTTGATATCACTGAGAAGTTGATCTTATCACAGTGGACGGCCAGAGTTGAATATAGAGGAAACAGTGGCTATTGTGAAGAAGTCTCCCTGCCCAACCTGAAAGCTAAAAGTCTCCAGACTGGAAGCTGCTTGCATTGGAATCTGTAGAGCCCCATGCTAACACTAGCAGGGCTATAAATTAATCTACTATGAATTCAGGCTGCAACATCACAAAAACGTCAGGGGGGTGAAATTTTGATGGAACTGTACATCTGTAATGTTAAGATAAGAAAACAACCTTACATCTAAAGACTACAAGTAAAAGTGACAGTGTTTCTTGGTTTTCTTGAAGAATGGGCTCTAGGAAGAAGAACTGGGACCTTTACCCCTCCTGTCTGAGAGAGATGGCTCGTGTGTGCAGGCCTGGCTCTGGGAAAGCCGTCCTGTTGACTCAGGACAAAAAATGCTTTTCAAAGGTAATGTATTGGAAAGATGATCGCAGTGCAAAACATGTCAGTGCGCAATCTCCTGAAAATGGTGCAGGAGTTCATGGTGCTGTGGTCAAACCAGTTAGTACACTGTTTGCATGCACATGCCAGATTTGGTCATGGAAGTAATTTCTAAACAAGACTCAAGAGCCTAAAAGCCCTGCTAGTGGTCTGTATACCCAAGTGGTTTTATGGGCTGTCTGAGCAAATGAGTGAGTCAGTGACATGTTTGGAGGTCTGTGTTGTTGGTAATGGGGCTAAATAATACGTTTGTAGCCTGTAACTTAAGTGTAACCAAACTGGATGCCTCAGATCACATGACTGACATCGCCATCTATGGAACCACGGGACTAAAAATATTTAAAATAAACTTGTTTGCTTTTTAAGTGTCTGACCTATAGTAATCAGCTTGTAGGCTCTGTCTTGCTTGTGCCTGGTGTAGAAAATTAGCTCGCATGTTTGTCGTGTTTAAGAGCTGCTGTTTACGCTTCAACTGTGTGACCATGGCACCCGTCTCTTGCATTGTCAATAACAGCACACCTTAACCCTAACCCAGTTCGTAACCAGCCTTCAGAGGTGGTTTAACAATCTGGGCTTTATCCAGCAGCAGGCCAGTAACTGTTCACTCATGAGGTCTAGTCTGGCTTACTAATGTTTGCTTTTAGTGTTATTATAGATGCACGGTGAATCACGATAAGGTGTCAGATGTAATATTTTGTGATGGCTGGTATTCAACCATCACAACATTCAGACATGTCCGTGTCCAGACATGTCTGTGACTGTGTCTGTTTTTATGTGTGTTTCACGTTTATGTATCACTGTTGATTTCACGTCACTTTGATTCATGTAATGCTGTAGTTTACATATGATTTTTATGTAATATGGGCATTCCCAACCTTGTGGTCCCCTGATATGAAAATATCAAGGGACCCCAGAAAAAATCAAACTCAAATGTTTTCTATGATAAAATGACCTGTCTGTTGGTCTGTGCAAATGGTTTCTGTCTTCTCCCCAATGATGGGAAGTTTATAACTTTTTTGTAACCCTCCCATCAGGTTTACAAAAGTTATTATGGTTAAAAAGCTCACCCACTGCAAGTGCAATCAATTCACCATGAAATCCTCTCTAAATAAACATGCGGGTGCCCTAACATTACATCACTGCAATTATTGCAACATAGAAGAGGTTTTTACCAGCCGTATTTGTCTAAGCAGAGAGCTTGTTATACACAAAATAAATGTCTGTCTCGTTTGGTATTTTGTTCAGACAAGATTTATATTGCATCCCCCAGGCTGTATCGAGGATGGGAGGACTGTGGAGAAAGTTGCACACTGTTTGGGTGAATGTAGGCGGTCTTCATGCTGCAGTCTACCTCCTCAAGCGGACTGCAGCAGTATTTGGCCAAACTCCTGAGGATGTCCATGAATCTCAAGGAGCTGCCAGCACACCGGAGGATGAGAAGTAGCCAAGTGGACAAGTAGCCTTCTTTATCCTCACCCTGCTGTGATGGTTTTCCAGGTGGATTCAGGAGGCAGTGTTGGATTAAAGTTATTTATTCAGTATACCCACCTTACAGATTTTATTTTCCTTCATTCTCTTCATTCAGGTCCTTGGTGAAGCGTGCCAAGCCGTTTTAGTGCATCTTTTTTTGTATTTGACAATTGATTTATGAAGGTAGTGGAATAAATTAAAAGAGAAGTGCAACTATTGTTTGCGATCAACCGCAGTTTCATTCTTATAACACCTTCTGTTTGAGTGTGGCTGTTCGGTTCAGTTCAGGAATGTGGTCAATGTTGTTCCTCCTCAGCTCTCAGACGCACTGTGATCTATTGTGTTTATGTTGCCTTTTGCAGTGATTAATAAATGTTTCCAAAGTGTCACAGTTGGTAATCGCATTGATGTAATAGTACACCCATTTACCCTGTGTCCAAACAATATACAGACACACCCTGACTGCAAAGGGAAATCTGCCACAATGTTATGTTTTGGTTTGGTTTGCAGGAATATTTTCTATTCCACAATCTGGGCTATCCACACAGTCGGCGGGGATTACTTAAACGGATATTAAATGAGTCTTGAAAGGAATTGCTTGTGTGTGCGTTTATGACTCAGGATTGAGTGTGACGATAGAATTTAAGTCTACGTGAAGTTCTACAGGCAGGGATTTTTTGTGTCCTTCAGCCTGCCAGTGATGCAATGCTTTCAAATCTCAATACTTCATTCATTCACTCTGGAGTCGCATGGCTTATGTAGGCCTGTGGCAGAATATGAAAAAACAAAAAAAAAACAAAAACAATTTGTAGTCCTTTGGTGATTTGATTTGAGGACTTTATTGAGTTTTTCTACCAGTGGAGGTCTATTGTAGGTTTTAACAGTAAAGACTATTTGCCTCTAGTACAATAGTCCAAACTCAGTTCATCCAATATATAGCACCATATTATTTAATCCAAGTGCCCTAGAAATACTGGTGTTAAATACATTTTTTAAAGGGGGGAAATGTCAATGCGTTCATTAATACAGGATAGATTCAAGATTGTTATTTGCCTTGCAATCAGCGACTTGAGGTCATGCCCATCTTTTTTTACTACTTAAAATTTAAAGCAATTTTCTGTTTAAGTAACATATAGGAAATATACATATACATAAAATACTAAATCCTTCTTTCATATGAATACCTCTTATTTTGTGAAATATAGCCCATATATCTGGTATTCTCCTCATTTTGAGATACAGTCCTGGCATCTGTCCATCTGTCTGTAGAATAGTTGCTTATACGAAGCCACTTTTCCAAGTTGAATAATCCAAACCAAATAAGAGGGAACCTCTGCTTTATTCTATCTCCTCAGTTAAATCTGTCTGCCCACCATTATAGCCGTTTGGATCAATTCTGCATTTTCACGTTCTTTCACTATTAAAGGATTCCCTATCAAGTCAGGGTAATTCTAAGATGCGTATACGTATCTTATAATTACCCCAGGGTTCCCCTGCCTTTGTTGTCATTCTAATTTTGTGCGCACCTGGAGGTTGTTTCCTACACGTTCAGCAGTTTGAGCTATTAATAAATGAGTGGACCTCCCTCTATGCGGAACAGTGTGCACAATTCAACAGCCACTGATGTCATACCAGATTGTCCTACAGTGCCTGAGGTGACGCGATGACGTCATGTGTGGGTCCAGAAGGCTCATAAAACAGCATGGGAGGATTTGACAGGGACACACCGCCTGTCTCTGAGGATCGGAGAAGAACTTCAGAAGTAAACACAATGATCTGGACAATATTCCTCTTCGTTCAAGCCGTCCTGCTATACTTTATTCTCGCTCAGCGATCAAGGTAAGTCTTTCGCTCTACTTTTTATTTCTCTTTTACTTGCGTTTTCTTCCCTTTAATGAATAGCCTTCTATTTGTAAACATACCTGGCCAGTTTATACAAAGCCATCTTATTTACATTTACTAGGTTTGCATTATCGTTATTTTTATTTATTCATTCATTTTTTTCTCCCAATATTACCTTTAGATTTTACACCTGTAGCGCTCCGCTCAGCTTGCCTTCCTCTCACGATGACAGGTCTCGTGTGACTGAGTGGTAGTTTGAAATCAGTTTTAGACTAATAAGAATTAACGACAAAGTATTTTAACAATATAAACAATAAACGACTAATTACACGTTTCATTACCTCGCCCAAGCAGAACTCATCTTTTGTTAGTTTAGTGGGTTGTCCCTGAGTAAATTAACGTCTCCACTAAGAGCTGCTTGGAATGCGGTCACACTACTACACTGAAAGGACGGAGCACTGATTTCTTTTAAAGGAAAACAAAACATCCTCAGTTCCCCAACTGAACAACCTCAAAGGGAAATTTCTAATTTCTCCACGCTTCCCTATTGAGGTTGTACACAGTGAATATGGAATGAACTTAATGTAACTGATGCACTTCACTTCTGGTAGTTTGGTCTTAAATTGCACTGTATACACTGATAGAAGCTGGATAATCAAATACCCATGTAGTTCATATCACCATAACAGACACCAAAATACATAGATGTGTAAGATGGGTGAAGTCATTTTGTTAGTTGTCCTTTCTTGGGATTACATAGTAATACATTGTAGTGTCCACTCCTGACATGTCGTGAGGCTAATGAGAACGAAACATTTGTAAAAAGAAGAAGTATCTGTTTTTAAGACATCAGACTTAATTCCTTTTCTTTTCAGATCTAAGAGTGACCCACCTTTGGACAAAGGAGTCATTCCATGGTTAGGTCATGCGCTTGAATTTGGAAAGGATGCTGCCAAGTTCCTAAATCGAATGAAGATGAAACATGGTGACATCTTCACGGTAAGAAGAAAGCTGGAGATCATCTACATTTCATGACTTTGCTGGTTTGGCGCTTAAATAAGTGTTTAATTTTGGTGCTGATGACAGAACTTTGAGTCCGTTATGGGTGCACCATGCAGTGTCACAATAGTTGATATTAAATGTTAATAACTTTAATAATAAATGTTTGTGATTTAATAACGATTTTGATGCTAGAATCAAAAGGATAGCATCAGAGGAAATGAGAGTCCTTGCCCATCCTGGAAGCCCAAGTTGATAAAGTGTGATAAAAGGAAGTGGGAAAAAACTGGGTCTGAATTTTGATTTCTAGAATTTAGCAACAGTTTTCATTCAGCTTCATGTTACAAAATGTAGTCTGGGAGAGACCAGTAGTATGACCTATTACTGCCACTAAATATAACAGTACAGAAAGTACAAAATAGCTTACAGATTTCAGAAAGATTTAATTTCTCCATGTATCATTGTGAACTTGGCTTTTAGTACCATTAAAATCATGGAAATGATTTGCTGATTTTAATCATCCTGTGTTCAAAAAAAATGTCACATGTCATATATATTTTTCAACATATAATTGTCAATATTATATATTTTAATCAGGAAGAATCATGAATCAATTTTACAAATGCCTGACTGTCTAACAGCCAAAAAAGCAAAATACATAAAAAAATGTTTTTGTTCATAACAGTGACAGTCCAATGCTTTCTGAATCTTGCAGCTCCAAAATTTTCCATCTTTTCCCTGGTTATCAGCCTGTGTACTGTATGTTTTAAGCCAGTTGATCTAAGAATGAGGTGATTATTAAGAACTGAGACAGGTGTCTCCATGAAAGAGTCGAGAGAGGTGTCCACAGAGAATTGACTCGAAACTTTCGCAGTATATGTATTGATGTATTTATCACCTACAGGTGCGCGTTGCTGGGCGTTATGTGACTGTGCTGCTGGATCCACATTCATATGATGCCGTCATCAACGACCCCGTTTCCCTGGACTTCACCCGCTATGCACAGGTTCTGATGGACAGGATCTTCAACCTGCAGCTCCCCCATCACCAGGCCGCCAAAGCAAAGGCCATGATGAAACAGTACGTCCTGATTACTTCATAACAATTTAATCTGAAGATGTTTATTTTACTTTTCCAAAGTGTTCCTGATGTTAAACTCAACACAGATCAGAAAATATAAAGCTTAACCACTCTATGCAGCATAGAGTAAGAGTATATCTTGCTGGCAGTCTGTGTAAATCCATTTTATGAAGATTTAAGGCGTTCTTCTCTTGATATTTCTGGCATTAAATCTCTTCAATGATGCGAATGCTATTGCTCAAGAAGGGATTTTTCGCAACTTGTATGTAAGCTGGTTTTTGCAACGTAATGTAAGACATTGATGAAAGATGACACGTGAGCTTTGACAATGTGTGTCAGTGAGTTGCTACTTCAGTTTTGTCAACATCATCAGTCAGAGTGATGTGGATTACAGGATTCCTTCTGATGGCAGAGCTGTCAGCCTTTCTTCTCTCAGCCTTTTTAACCTCCGTGTCCCCAGGCACTTCCGGGGGGTGAATTTGGCCTGGCTCAACCACACCGCGCACCGACACCTGCGGGCTTTACTGAAAGCTGAGACGGCAGGGAACCAGACGGACTGGAAACAGGAGGGACTTTTCAACTTCTCTTACAGCTTGCTCTTTAAGTAAGGAAGAACTCCCCCCCCACGCACACACACTCTTAACTATGTCAAAAGTACCAAGCATTCATGTCAAAAGCCTAAACAGTTTACACACTAGCCAAATCCATGATCCTCTGTTTGTAAACACACGAGGAAAAATGTACGGTGACACACTGTTCCAACCAAATGTGAAAGATCACTCTTTCCATTGAACCCACGGCTCATTTTGGGAGGTCTAATGTGAAGAAAAACCAGATCACCTTTCTTCGGTTTATTTTTTTTAATCATACAAGGCATCATTTTGCAAACAAATGAGAGAGTGGACATGGTTAAGACGATATCTGTAATGTAGAGTAGAACAGGATAGTAAAGTTTATTATAACATCCTCCATTTGGAGATGCTGCAAGATGGGTGGGCCGGTGGAAAATTACCTGTTGCCTTTAAGTGGCTGCTTGTATTGAAGAGCTTTTAAAATGGAAAAGCTGCGTGGGCGGGCAATCTTTTCATCAAGAGGGGGGTGGCCCCAGTTCACCAGTTTAGTAATGTTTTGGGCTTCTGTTGAGAAGAGATGTGGCTTTTGACATCTGATAACTTTTTGTTCTTCTTTTTTTTTATTGTTTTTTTTTTTCCCTCCGTCTTTTTTTTCCCCTTCAGGGTTGGATACCTTACGCTTTTTGGAGGAGAACAGAACAACAACGGCACAGACCCCTCAAATATCTACGAGGAGTACCGGAAGTTTGACGGTCTCTTGACCAAAATGGCAAGAACTACACTAAAACAAGGTAAGAGCACACAAAGGGCTCTAGTGTGAAAATTAGGTCAAATTTCCCCACTTCCCTCCCCGGATTCCTCAACCAGAACAACTTTACCAGAAACGGAAATCTGAGAACGGTATATTTCCACTGAGGAGAAAAAAAGTTACTCATACAGGTATCTTGGAGTGGTGGTGCAAGCAGGGTTTATCGTTACAAACCATGAGTCAGCAGGTACCACTTGTGCCTCGTCACAGTGCCTTGTGTATTGACATTTGTCATTGAGTAGGCTAATCTGTTATGACATCATGAGTAGAAGTTACTTTAGCTTTGTTTCCTTGTTGCCATGGCGAGCCTTACGTACGCGGTGTGTTACGCAGCGTCTAGCAGCCTGACAGTTAAAATGAAGACATTAACGACTCACATTTCATCATCACCTCCATCACACAGAGTCACACAGAGCCAGATGTGAGTTGATACCGTAGCTCCCTCCTCTCTCAGTCCAAACAACACCTAATGTTTTCCCCAGATGTCACATTTTTCTGCCCACATGGATCATTGTTTTTGATAGTATCTGCTGCACCCCTACTACCCATATTAGCCCTCAGTCATTTACAGTTGCATGTCTGCTCCAGTCTTGCCTGCCTGACTTACCTGTCTACTACCAATATTTTGTTGCTATCCCAACTTGTGCACACAAATATAACTATTTATCTAACATTTTAGTCATAGTCCAAACACTCAAATTGATCTCAACTGTTTATCTGACATCTGTGACTTACTCATTGGTGTATATTTTTGTGTGTGTGCATGGGTGTGTGTGTGTGTGTGTGTGTGTGTGTGTGTGTGTGTGTGTGTGCATGTGACAGATGAGAAGAGGACAGCGCAGAGTGTGAAGCAGCGGCTCTGGGAGCTTTTGGCTCCAGCAGGTCTGACTGCGGACTCGGGGTCCAGCCCCTGGCTTCATGGCTACAGACAGCTGCTGCAGGAGGAAGGGGCTGACGAGGAGGTGCAGAGGAAGGCTGTGCTGATGCAGCTATGGGCCACACAGGTGAGTCAGGCCAAAGAGGAGCTGCTTTCAGTTGGTGATCAGGTCTAAAAATCAACAAAGCAAGTCGCCTTCTCTGTCAGAATAACTTTAGACCCCTGTGGCTCTGTAACTGTAGTTACAGAGCCACTGTATTTTGTCCGTGTCATTCGGCTTTAATGAGGTTGTGAGAAGTGCAGTACTCCTTCATAGCACATGGGTGTGCTGTTCACCTCTGCATTGTCTTCTGGCTCTGAGTGAGCAACTCTTCTTTATGAACCCAAGATAGTGAACCTGCAGGCAGGGCTGGAGTACTCAAACCTGGTCTCACTCCTAAACCTGCTGTCATGACCACTTTTCAACATCTTAGACTTGTCATTGTCTCATACCTTTTTTGAATTGGACTTATCTTAGTTTTGGCAGCCACTGGATCTTGAGTCTTTACCTTTATTCCTGCCTAAAAAAAAATTAAAATGAGCAATTTCTTGATGTTTTACTTATTTTAGTGAGTAGCAATACATGGTTTTCCCCTGTGTATCTAATAGGCTTCATAATTCTATGTAATGGTCAGTCAAAATCCTTTGCATTGATTTGTTGAAGTGCTCTGTTCATCCGTAAGAATCTATAATCAATATTTCTTACATTTTGAAAGATGTACAGTATTTATTAGTAATACTGGTCTTGGTCTTGACTAGGATCTGCCCTGGTCTTGGTCTTGACTTGATCTTGACCTCATTGTGCTTGAGTTCAGCTGGACCTGGTCTTGACTTATAATTGTCTAAAATCACTTTGGACTTTAGCGCTGCTTAAAGAGTTTACTGGGTGTAAATGTTTGTTTGACTGTGCATAATCACTTCAACATTAGCCTAACCCTGAAGGCTGCTTACTCAACCTTACTTGGGCTCGTTACCATGTTGCATTTTCATTTCATTACAATGTTTGAGTCATGACTTATAGCTAACTCTGAGTCATGTTTTCAGTTTCTCAAAATTGAAAATTTTAGAGTTGCCCAAGAGAGAGAAGTGATTTCAGAATGTTTTATCATCATGCATGTAGATAAACTCATCATCAGAAACAAAATGTGGCAATGAAAAACAAATACAACTGGAAATGTACAGTAAAATATTTCTATATCTATGCAAGGTCTCCTGTATGCAGATGTACAATACCTTTGCCAGAATGACACATTGATCATTTCATGGCTAAGTGACATCTTTTGATGACTGCAAGGCAGTTTGGTGACATTTTATTCAATGTGTCATATTCCTACTATGCACACTATTTTATGTTTCTGCTCCTGGCAGACAACATTGTGTTTGCAGTTAATAAACTATATAAATTCAATGTCCTGCCCTTGAACACAGGCAGATGGTAGGGGACTTGAGGTTAACAACTGCTTTCCTTTTTAAGTAAACCATTACAGCGTTGCACTTAGTCGGTGAGAGCATCCAGCATATGGTTTTTCTCATCCCAGGCACATGAAAGGAAACCACTTTTTCTACCTTGTCAGCATTATGGCCTTAATGATTCATCAGGCCTTATGATTTAATTGAATTTAAACAGCAACTTGCCATTTGTTGGAGCTGTAGCAGAACATAGATATGAGTGGGTATGAGTGTTATGTTATAGGCTGTCATCTCATACTGCCTGTGCCTTCACTATGAAAAACTGAAGTGAGAGAGCCAGTCATATCTCCGTCCTCATATCAGTCTTCATTTGTTTCCAGGGAAACGTTGGTCCTGCTGCATTTTGGCTCTTGGGTTACTTGTTGACAAACCCTGAGGCCCTGACAGCTGTGAGGAGGGAATTCAGCAGCATCTCACAGATGGAAACTTCGCAGACGCCTCTGGTGGACAGGCTGGTGCACACCCCGGTGTTCGGTGAGCTCTTGATCCCAGTTTGTGCAAAGAGAAGGGCTTGTTTTGGTTGTGTGCATATTTATTGTTGTCAAGATGTGGTAGAAAGAGATGTTAAATTTCAAGTTTTACTAATTTTTCAAATGCACAGCATATATAGACACAATAAAATGCAGACTTACTGCTTGCATACAGTAAGGTTAATCTATTAAAGTTTTCAAATGTTCACTATAACAATACAAAACAAAAGGACAACAGTTTGTCGAAAGTGAAGGCTACAGTTAGGGAAAAATTAAAATGATTGAGACTGAAAAAATCATACAGACAATTAAAAGTACAGCACGATATTTACAAATCCAAATTTAGCATGATATACAGTCAAAACTATAGACTTGTAAATAAGAGATGAATAGACTGCAAAAATACAAGTAATGTTGAAGATGTTCAAGATACACTTTTGCAGATGCATGCTACCGAAGTACAGAAGTATAAAATGTTATTTATGATATTATTAAAGTGATCTTTTGTAGTTATTTACTAATTATTCTTTACCATCTGCCCCTTTCTAGATAGTGCCTTGGAAGAGACATTGAGACTCACTGCTGCCCCCTTCATCACCAGGGAGGTAGTGCAGGAAAAGACCCTGCACATGGCTGATGGCCAGGAGTATCTGCTGAGGAAGGGAGACAGAGTGTGTTTGTTCCCCTTCAGCAGTCCTCAAATGGACCCTGAGATTCACCATGAGCCACAGGTTTGTTTACGCCCTGTCTTTAAAAATAATCATTGTCCTGTTTGCATGGGAATTCCAGCATCATGTTAGCAGTGGTCGTAAGTAATGGTATTAGTGGCAAGCTGGAGGTTGGCTTTAAGTGTATGGGGAATTAGATGGTGGTTTATATAAGGTGGAGTCCCGCCTACACAAAACTGACCCTGGATTACAGAGGTCAAAACCAGAACTGTGGACCACTGCAAGATTAACCGGGCGCGGGAACAGAAACACAGCTGATAAGTGTGGGAAGGAAATTACAAGGTTGAATTACGCAAATCTGTCCACCAGGAACTAAATACAGATGCAACCAGGCATTCAGTTTGTTTAATAAAAGGATTTCCAAGAGTAACTGTGACATTTCTGATTGTATCCGTCTAATGTTTGTCTAAAAATTTGTGTTTGCACTTCCAGAAATACAAGTACGATCGCTTCCTGAATGAAGATGGGTTGGAGAAGAAAGATTTTTATAAAGGAGGGAGGCGGCTGAAATATTACACCATGCCATGGGGCGCCGGGACCAACGGCTGTGTGGGGAAACAGTTCGCCATTAATATCATCAGACAGTGAGTGTCCTCGGAGCATCCCAGGCTTAGCACTTTGACTTTAAGAAACATGAAGACTTACTGATGTTTTTCAAATGTTTTTATATCTTGCCTTAATTCCTTCTCTAATGTTTTATTTGTGTGTGTTTGTGTGTGTGTTCTTCAGGTTTGTCTACATGGTGCTCACTTACTATGATTTGGAGCTCTGTGACCCAAATGCTCAGATGCCTGAGGTTGATGCCAATCGCTATGGATTTGGGATGCTGCAGCCACAAGGAGACTTATTCATCCGATATAAACCCAAATCTTCGCTCTAGGACTCAAGTCAAACAAGCCATACATAATACTGTTATTTATGCACATTTCAAAATGTTTATAATATGTTAATATGCCTTTTGTATTTTTATATTTTAAAACTGTATTTATACTGTAAAATATTATTTTATTTAACTTTATTTGTAAATAACATTGTGTACAACCTTGTGTTATCAACTTTTGTGGGGGTTTTGGGGTTAAAAAATTATCTTGTAAACATGATGCAGATTCATCGCAGCAAGTCGAACCCACATTACTATTTTGTGATTAAAACATAAATAATTATATGGTGGAAATCTGATGAGTACTCAAATTGTGTTTGATGGTCATTTTTAGGAGCTGTAAAAAGTTACACACTTGAGAGTGTTTTGTGTATGCTGAATAGAGCGCCTGAGTGTAATGAGGGGACTGCCTGTACTGTAAACAGAGCCAACCACACATTGATCTCACTGACACATGCCTGCTGCTGTTTGCAGAGTGAAGCTGAGTGGAAAGTTTAGATTTATATGTCATTTGGAAACAGCTGATCACTTACTAGCAAGAGCAGATGCCATTTTCCAGGACAACCAACAACATGGAGCACATGGTGCACAGTGTTTTGAGGGAACAACAAACAACATAGGCTATTGGCCTAATAGGCTTAGATTGCAGTGCGTCTGTTAGTTCACACCTTTCTGATTTATTACTAAGGAATGTATATAACATTAACAATACTGCATAACACCCACCTACATAATGTACAGTCACAAAGGACAAATAATGCCCCTTGCAGGCCTCATGAAGTTTGGCTTTGGTTTAACTGTGTCTCTAAGTTTTAAATCCTATTGTGTGGATTAATGAGCAACTGTTCCACTGAACCTGACTGTGTTATGGAACCAAGCCATCCAGATTATCTCTGCCAAGAGACGCTCTGGCTGAAATATAAATAATGTTGCACAGACTTACTGTTATGTCGTGTTGTAAAGAATGAGATCTGATGTTGTAAGCTTGCCATACCTTTTGAGTTCTGCATAGAAAGTTTCACACACTGTTAAGCAAAAACTAAAATCACTGTAATATTCCTATGAGGACTTGCAGGATGTTTGTTGCACTCAGCAGTGGGTTTTTAGTGACCATATTGTACTTTAAAGTATTTTGTATCTCCTGTGGTGACAAAACAATATCCTAGTCTAGTCTGTTATGTCTGTTGCAATCAACAGTGATGTTATAATGGCCTTATCAAATTAAAGAGTTTGTATGACTATCTTAATTTATTCCATGTTGAATTTGATCTCTTATGGCAATACTATAATAGTCGAATAATATTTCAATAGGATATTATTTTAGTTTTGCTTTGATATTGGTATTGTGTCCTAAAATTTAGGATTGAGGATAGGATTGAGGATAGGATTGAGATAGTTCTGGTTTGCAAAGGAAATTAGGGCCTGGGACACTGTTTCTGGCGTGCTAGAGTGTGGATTATACTGTAATGGGATGTGGACACAATGTCTGTCGATGTTATTGGACTCTGGCTCCCTGAGTCAGTCTGGTAAGGGTTAAACGTATTGGCTGCGCAGCTGGAGGAGCCTCGGTGAATTCAGCCCCTGCAGGATCCCGCTCACAGGCACCGGCCAGCACACAGACACTGTGACCACACAGGCGAGAGCGACCGAGAGTGTTCACGGCTACTCACAAAGTCTACTTGTTGATTCGCCTCCGGAAGAAGGGAGGAAAAGGGCAGACTGGACATGATATCTCCGTGTCTGACAATTATTATTTAAACATGTCGGTACGTGGCACATGATGTCTCTGACAGCAGCCTTCAACAGAGCGGCGCAGAACTGGATAGCCATAAGTTTTATTGCGAATACTATTGAAATTAAAAGATGTTGGTATTGATTGTCTATATGATGAATCTGGATATACGGGAGACATGTAAGTATCATATTCTTTTATTATGTGTTCGAGGCTATAAGTTTGCTATTTTTTATTTAAGGTTGCGTACTTGGGTTTAGTTGGCTATTCCATGTTTTGTCCCTGTTTGACGTAATGGGCTGTCATAAGACTTACTATAGTTTGATGGTCATGAAATAATCTTAGGTCTAATTCAATATTTCCATAAATGTTATATGATATGTAATTAAGATATACTACACACTCACTGCAATATATAAATCTGGATATTAACATATTAAAATTGCTGTTAGTATTCTCTTTGGCGTAAGTAAATAAAATACATGGCTGATTGTTAAGGTTGTTATAATGTGTTATGGTTTCTAAACTTGTTAATCGGTGTTATTAGCCTGCTATTGGTGTTAGTAGACTCCTATGAGCCTCGTATGTCTTCAGAGAACAGTTGAGAAACATGTTCAAATGTCTGATTCACACCTAACGCTGCCAATGAATTGCGATTGAGTGGTGTCCCCTCAAGCTGAAATATTTCAGCACCAGTGGACGCGGACAGCGACAAAAAACCGACTGGTTTTGTAGAGTGACAGATAGGCGTTTCAGCACCGGACAGCGCTCACAAGTGGAGTCGAGTTTATCATTGTCCCGGCTCCCCAACCCCCCTCCACCACCCTTGTCAGCAAGAAAAGCCGCTGTGCGTCTTAAAGCTGATTAAAATATCTATTTGGTTCTCTGATGAGTGGATAAACCACCTGACATTGCTAGTGTAGGACACCGACAGTGGCCATTTTACAGCGCCTAAATAATTATTGTTTATTGCTCTTTTTTATGGCAGCCACAGGAAAAGAGGACGGACCCTGATGCGGTCATCTGCTGGACCATGTCTACTTAATCAAAAGGACTGTATCTTTCAGTCTTCTCAAGTGACGGAGCGTCTTGAGTGAAGATGATTCGAGGGGGGGCTCGGTCGGGCACCTCGCTGCCCCCGGATGCGGTGGAAATCATCCGGAGCAAGACCCACTCCCGCCGGGTGAGGCTCAATGTTGGGGGCCTCCTCCACGAAGTCCTCTGGAGGACGCTGGACAGGCTACCCCGCACAAGACTGGGCAAGCTGAGAGACTGCAACACCCACGACTCTATCATGGAAATATGCGACGACTACAACTTGAGTGAAAACGAGTATTTCTTCGACAGACATCCCGGCGCCTTCACCTCCATCCTAAACTTCTACCGCACGGGAAAGTTGCACATGATGGAGGAAATGTGCGCCCTGTCATTTAGTCAAGAGCTGGACTTCTGGGGCATCGACGAGATCTACCTGGAGTCATGCTGCCAGGCCAGATACCACCAGAAAAAGGAGCAGATGAACGAAGAGCTCAAACGAGAGGCCGAGAACATGAGGGAGAGGGAGGGAGAGGAGTTTGATGTCACATGTTGTTCCGAAAAGAGGAAGAAACTTTGGGACCTCTTGGAGAAGCCAAGCTCTTCACTCGCTGCCAAGGTAGAGTCCAAGTCAGCACTTTACCCTGATCTCCTTATTGCCACTTTGCCAGGGCTGATCAAGTGAAAGTAGTCGGTAACCTAACCTAGGGCAACAGTCGATTCAACCCCGTAGGCCTACATTACTTTAATAAGCTTTTAATAATAATTTTTCCAATGAGGAAGCTGAGGGTTGCTCAGTAAATTGGGGTCAATATGGTGTGATGAGGATATGAATGAATAAGATTTATATTTAGAAAAAAGCTAGAGACAAGAAGGAGAAATAAAAGACACAAAGGGGAAAAAAGAGCCCGACATATTCAGTTTGACATGCCAAGGTTAGCATAAATCTCTCTGTGAGACTGGCTAGACCTGATGCCTGACTTCCTTTTAACCTGAACCAGTGCTTTTAATCTGTCACTTTCAGCAGCTGGAGTACAGGAGGGAGGAAGAATAAGAGAGGCAGAAAGGCCTAGTCTTTTTCTGCACTTAGTTTAGTTTTACTCAGAGGTGAACATCAAAGCTTCCCAGACATTTTAACATTTCAGCCAATGCAAACTGAATTGTGTGACTTTGAAAGTTTTTCAACTTTAATCATTAATCCTGCCTAGTTCTAGGTTCCTTAAAAAGTACAGTCTGGATGATGTTTTGCTGCTGAGTCAATTAAAACCTTTTCAGATACCTATTTAAAACAAGACAACCTTCATTATCTTCCTCTATTGATTTCAGACACCTCAATTTACAAGCCGGTGTAGTATCCTGGTCTCTTGGGGGTAACCGTAGATGTTTATTGTTCTTTCCAAAAGGAGAGAGGATGAGAGATTGAGCATTGTTAGAGTTTGATTCCCTGTCAGGACTGCACGAAACCCTGCTGCACATGATATATATTTTTAGATCATTACACAGCACACCCCTATTTTCAACAATCACTCCCACTTTGCTTCATTAGCCACCCTCAGCACTTCTGCTTCGTTCCGAGCCCTGCACTCCATCATTTGCCTCATTAATGAGCTCATAGCTCACACTCCTAGAAGAGAACTTCACTTGGCTGGATCAATGGATATAGTCATGTTAACAGCATTTTAACTGTAGTGACTTCACAGGTGTGTGACCCAGTCAATATTGTATTAAAATGATAAATAACTAAACAACAGCATATTGCCATGCTGTTTTGGGATTCTGCAGATGAGATGTTGCCCTCTCTAGCCACTAAGGAAGCTGAGAGAGCAGAGTTCACCATATTCTGTATAAAACTTTCAGAGCAAGTGTCAAGATTTTCTTTTTTTTTCATCAGATCTCGCTTGAAATGATACAGTCATCACGTGCCACTGGCATGCCACAGTTTAAATGCCTGAAGATATATTCATCACATTTGCGTGCAAAGACCTATATTGAGAAGATGGGAGGCTTTCCTTGTGCATGGTTTGAATCTTTAGTCGGTTCTGCAGCTGTTTACAGAGCTCACTGGACTGGGAAGTAGGAAGAGAAGCGAGGAGCATGATCAAACAGTAATGGCGCTTTCCTTGACACAATGTTTACACTGCAAATTCATAATACATTCATGGCATGATTCATGGCACAACTATGAGTGAACAATCAGCATTTACAACAGCTTCATTTTACATGTATGTAATATATTTTTTAAACATGATAACCCAACAGTTGTCCAAACAAGCAGCTGTAAGGAACACAATTCTCAGCTTAAAATGTGTGCCCATGGATTAATTCCATAAATCACATCTTACAACTGGCTGATCCCTTTCCTCCTCTGTGCTTGTGCTGCTGAGTTTGACTGATGGAATGAATTTCAAATTGGCCAATAGAAAAATAGGAGCGCAATTTATTTCCCCCATCCCATTGCTCCATCTGCATACGAGCTCTGGTCGATTAAAAACACACACGAGCTGTACATGCTGCACACTGTGTGTATTTAAGGGGCTCGGAAACTTTTGAATGAAGATGGGGGGAGGGTAGGCAGGGTCGTTTATTTGTTTGAATAATAGGGCCCTTGCCACATGACTTCCTTTTGCAAACGAGAGAGTAAAAATGCCACAGTGAGGTTTAATGGCAAACATTAAATGCAGCCTTGTTTTCTGAAGCTTAATTGAAGAGTGACATCTGTAAAATAGCTTGTTCCCAAACACAGATTCCACCTCATTTATTTTTCAGTGCTGATGAATTTTTAATTGCACATTAATAACACTTGACTTTGTGTGGAGAGAGAAGGTGCAATCCAGAGTATCTATAGCTCCAGATGTCACCTCATGCTGGGCACTTTGGAGTTATAACCTCCCCAAAATACGCATAGGCACCAGGGCTCTAGGAGACAAGCCATTTCTCATAGTCAAAGCTGCATAGTGAAGGACACCATGTGTGCAGCCCTTCTTAGTCTGTCTTTCTGAGTCTGTTTGAGTGTTGCTAGCCGGTGGTTTTAGGCCCACTTGAGTCTGCATTTCTACAACTGGTCTGCACGCTAAATTATTTAACATAACAATACGGACTCCTAGAAACACAGGCAAAACTTGGAGGTAATCAGCTCATCCATAAAAGATGAGCTCTTGTTAATACTGAGCAGTGCATGCTGAATGTCTATAGTAGTGTCATTTTGACTGTGTGTGTGTGTGTGTGTGTGTGTGTGTGTGTGTGTGTGTGTGTGTGTTGAAGCAGGGCCCAGTGGGAGGGAAGGGCAAGTAGGTTGTAAATGAAGGCCAGCCTATGTAATACAGCATGTCCCAGCATGCCTCTGCTGCTCAGTCCTCCCTAAGCCACAGTTGACTCTCACGACAGTTTGGCATTAGAGCGGTCATTATCATAAACCGGGAAGCTGTCTTTATTTAAACATGGGAGTTACACTGAATGATAATTTAGCAAAAATTAGGTGCTGCAGTGTAACATCGGGTCACTTTTCATAGATATCAGTCTTCTCAGGTTATTGCTTTTAATATTTTGTATATAACAAATCTATTATTATTTATTACAAAGTAATCATAACTTATTACCAGTGTATCCTAGGAAATAAAAAGCATACTATTCACAGTCAAGGCAATCACAACCTACATAAAATGAACAATTTTTTGAGTTGGTTTGAAAGCAGCAATTATCTGTCAGTCTATATAATTGAAATTAAATGTGAATTCTAGACAAATGCAGTGGCACGCTGTGAGCCACTGAAAACACACATTACTGTACTGAACTCACATTACAAAGCAAGCTGAAAACCTTAGGATTTAATGATATATTGATTCAATACTGTGTGCAATTACATTGAGCTATAAGCTCAACAGGAGCCAACTGGGTTTCATGGAGGTTATAGAGAAATACTGTGATATACAAGTTCACAAGCAGCTTCTGAGACGTTTTTGACTTTTTTACTTGTGCAAATTTGAATTTCAATCTCCCCAAAGTCAAGCAGTGTTTCCTAAAACCACCAAAGCTTTGGTCCCGCGATGCTGAGCCATGAAAACTCACGCTTAGTTCTTTTGCCTTGGCAGCGCTGAGTTGCACTAATTGCACAGCAGCCTCTCTTCTCGGTGAGCGGTGGACAGCCATGGCTTGAGGCAGTCTGTTGCACTTTTTTTTTTTTTTTTCACTGCATATCAGATATACCCGATTGACTTTGTTGTATTTGAAGTTTGAGATCACTCTCCATACAACTGAAGTGTCTGGCTGTCAGAATGGAGCGATGCACTGTGTTGTGTTACCTGATCCAGATTCACCCAGTACGGCCGGGCTGCTGAATTGTTTTAGGACTGGGAGGAAATCAATGACAAAGACATTAAGATGTAAGGCAAGCTGGGTCGAGCGAGGACACACCCCAGCCAGCCATTAGAGAGTGGGTCTAAGAAGTGTGAGTTCCCAAGGACCACTGGCTGCAGATATTTCTGCATTGGGGGGTGCAGCCAGTCACGCTCACCTCAGTGCCCTCACACAGGGAGCACAGAGGGGAGATGCTATGGAGCAGACACTACTGCTTTATGGTCCATGTTGTTATTTTCAGCTGTGGATCCAAATAATAGGCCGGATAGTTTCCTCTGTCTCTGTCTGTCTTTGCCCCCCTGTCACATGCTGTCTCTCTTCTCTCTCTCTCTCTCTCTCTCTCCCTCCCTTCCTTTCTCTTGGTGTGTTTGTGTGCCTGTGTATGCTAATAACCAGGCTTGTGACTATCCAGCAGTGTTTCAGGAGCTGTTTTCAGGGGTTGTTGCTGGGTGACAGTGACTCTTACGCTGTGCTTAGGTGCTCTTCGAATGGCCATAAATCAACAGCACAGCACAGTTTCCCTGCTGCCAGAGTGATTGCAGGGCCACGTATCTCCAAGTGGGCTTGCACAGAGTCGAGGTGGGGAGTTCTCCAACATTGTTCTCCCTCCTTTGACTATTAAAATCCAAAGAACCTAATCACCATTTAAACACTCATCAAGACAAACAATATTACACTGAAGTTTATAATTAAAGATACAAAATGTACTCTAAATACTCACAGAAGTGTGTGTCCCCAAGTCCTGCATGTAAAAGTAGATAGTTACAGCCTTATATCCACTCATATAATTCTATGATTCTGTCTCACAGAGAACTCCCAGTGTTTAGTCTGCTGTTGTGTCTTGTGTTTTCTAATGTTGTTTATTAACAGCACATCTTCCTTTTTCAGCTCTCAGCTCAGCAGTCACCTCTCACACCGGTGGATTTAACCCTGACCCTTCTTCTCTTTGAGTGTATATTAATTAACCCCACTAAAAAAAGAACACAGCCTGTCCTCTGGTCAAACACACAAAGTTAACTTAAAACTTCAGATCATCCAGGCGCTTGTGGTTAGTTTTATATTTTTTTTAACAGTTTGGAGTTTGCTGTCAGCAGAAACAGACAAATATGTAAAATAGATATTTAGATTCGGCTCCCCAGTATTCTAAAAATATGTGGCTTGGGTAGCAACCTTCATGCTTTCCTGATTTATTTCTGTTCAGCGTCGTCTCCTTGTGTCTATCTATAGCATGGATTTACTGAATTTTTCTTGGGCTGCATTTGAAATGTATTATTACTGCTCAATGGCAACCACACAGGCCCCTAGTGAAGGTCTTCGCCAAACAGGGATGAGCAGCATTAGCATTATTGATTTATAGCACATCTTTGATGCTGTTTGATCAATGTGTGCAAACCACATGGAGGGAAATTCACCTTAGGAAATAAGAAGTCCCATAAGAGTGGCTGCTGATCAATAGAGAAAATCTGCCTCTCTGTGAACTTCTGTGATGAGGATTAAATTGTTTGTATTGTTGTCAGAGTGCGCTCCATATGTGTCATATTTGCTAAGCCTAAATGATTTCTTCGAGAACTTCAAAGACTTGTTTTGCAATCAGAGCTTCAAGACTGTTGGAGTCATGTGAGTCTGCTATAGCTTTGACAAATGGGCTTTCAGATGCATGCTTGTGAGCTTTTTATTAACCTTTGACTTTATTTTAACTTTATTTAATAACTTTAACAGTTTGACACAGTGAGATGCTAAAAAAAATGTGCTTTTAAGTTGCTGTAGTAATTGAGGTCTTATCCAGGGGCTACTGCTCCTTTTATTTAGAAGTTAGTAGTGAAGACTGTTTCCAAGGGCAGGATTCAGCTCCTGTGGTCTATAAATGACTTCCTTCATTGATGGAGGTGCTGCGTTACCAGTCTTGGCAGCCTGCTCACTTTGCCTGCCAATGTCTAATCCTCCTGGATTTCCTTTACTTTTGATCAAGGATGTGACTACATAAATGACCCCGTGCACAGCTGGGTATACATTATGATATTTGCTGTGTCCAACTTGCACATTGATTCATAGCCTTTACATATCACTTCTGTGGAGTGAAAACCTTGCATCCAAAATGTCCACTTCTCAGGAACTAAGAGAAACAGTCCCCATTTGACCCCCATGCATTTTACAGTTTATTCAGCCGGGTTTCAGAAGGTTTACATGAGACTAGACATTGTATTATTTTTATAACTTCTAGATCCAATTGAATCAATTGATGTTAATAAAATGTCTCAGTCTAGGGTTGGAAATGATTTGACCAGTGCATATATCGGCTAAATATTGAGAGGTCTGGTAGTGTATAATGACAAATGATTGACACATCAATCATTTTTCTTACCAGAGGTAAAGATGGCTTTTTTCTGTGTGCAGCAGCCTACAAGTTGTAGTTTGACCCATATGGTTTCAGGAAGAAGTAGGCAACTGTGGCTCCCCGGAGCCTTCCATTTGCTCCACGGTTTCCATAGAGAGAGGTGATGTCGTACGCTACATTAGCTTATCACTTATGCCAGCTGGGGCAACACTATACAGACACATGCTCTCAAATACACATACAAACACTCTGACACGTATTACTTCACAGCATCACTCTTTGATAGACCAACCAAATCCATGTTTTATGTTACAACAATCGCCGATCTGAGTTTTCCTGCGTTTGTCTCACATGGGTGCACCTGGGTGGCTGCAGAGGTCCTCTCTGATACTGACATTTAGAAAGGTGAGAGGTCAAGCGTGAGGGTATGGAGACCCGACTACTTTGCTGCAGACCCTCATTCATTATTCAGACGGGACTGTCAGCTGAGAGAACCATCACTCAACCAAACGGCGTTGTGGGGCAGAGCAGTCACCCAGAAACCCAAACAGAAACAGAAGTTTCCAGAGAGTTAGACATTGGAACCCGAGGCGGTTGCGTGCTAAAACTACTTCTTACGTATGCCGCAGTTGGATACCACACCACGGTTTCCATCACTTAACCAACAGTATGAGACTGACATGGCCAGTTAGCAGCCAGCCATCTAAGACCGACAAGCTGCAGGCTGAATAATAGAACAAAACTTCTGTTGTCAGTCCCATCAATTTTCTGATAGCCAATGCATATTCCTTGGAGTCTCACTCTATGTAATCCACCTGCAGGCTGATCAACGTTGCCCTCTTGATGTTGCCTTTTGGCTTCTTGCCTGAACCTGAGTACTACACGTGCTTCAACTCGCTCGTCATCAGTCGGTGTTAGTAGAACAAAAAGATGGCTGATGCATTTTTAACCAGCTAACTCCATAATGCACACCTCATCCAGGCTCACTTAGCTGTCAAGCAAATACTAAGGAACACAATGCTTAAGTGCTTCCTTAACTAAGGACATTCAAAGCCGTGGCCCTTTGTTTGGCCACAGGCCCAGGGATCAACTGACATTACTAGACATTATACCTGCATCAAGTCCTAAACTATAATATCTTCTGGTCATTTAAAGTGGTAGAAGAAGAAGGTTCAGTCACAATTGAAACCCAAGGTTTCTCGGTACGAAAATGACAGTGTTGTATCTTGCAGGTTATTTTGAAGATCATTTCAAGGACAGCACTGCTCTCTCAAATGGAAAATGTAACATCTCCACTATTTCGCCATTGTGGTCTGATGCCTGAACATAAAGCTCTTTTTGAATGATTGATCGTGGCAATGTTCCCGGAGAAAGGGGAAAAAAATGAAGCAAAATGTAATATACCATTTCGCTCTCATGGTGTAATGCATGAGTAGAGTGCCTCTTTTGAATAATGGCACCATGTCTCCTTTAGGTTTTCTACTTGAGATGGAGCTGGTCACATGATACATTAGGGTAGATAAGGTTCAGGAGACACATTAAAATGAGCCTGTGTGTGTCTTCCTTCAAGGTCCATTGCCTTGTTGTGTGTGTGTGTTCCTGACCCTGTTGTTATGCTGAGGTATAGCCGTTAAAGAAAGTGCTCTGGAACTGAAATGGTTGGGACATGAGCTGCCATCAAATGGAGAATGAAAAGGTGGAGAGGTCTTTATTTACAGGAAAGATTATCACAAAAGTGTTTTTTTTTATTTTATTATTATTATTTTTAGAAATACAAATGGAGCAC
>OMLF01004195.1:2268-12866 GCA_900302615.1 Holocentrus rufus | reverse complement strand
CACCTTTCTCGCGAGGGATCTTCAAAAACGATCAAGATATTGATGTATAATTCACGTGACGGCGTGTATGTATGCGTACGTGTCTGTGTGTGTGTGTGTGTTTTGACTTCACATCAAAGTGTCTCTTGGCTAATATATTCTAAAGCATCAAAGCAGCTTGGATGAAAATGTTACAGCATGTTTCTATGGAGGAGCTTACCAACCTCTGTGTGTGTGTGTGTGTGTGTGTGTGTGTGTGTGTCACACCAACAACATCACAGCAGGTGATTATGATGCTGCCTGCATGCAGTCAGCAAGCTGGTGTTAATATGAGAGAGCGAGCGAGAGAGAGAGAGAGAGAGAGAGAGAGAGAGAGAGAGAGAGAGAAGTTTTTGAAATGTCACCAAAAATAAAATATGAATTAGCTGAGTTTCTTCACAGATAATCCACTTTCACTTTCAGCTGGGAAAAAACTTCCTGAACTTCAGAGAACAACAAAACATGGATCAGGTCTTTCTGAAGCTGATAAGTATTGATCAGTATTGGTTAATATTGGTTAGGTTGCTTTTGTTCTTTCATATCAGATCACAACAGATTTATCTAAAGTACAGAAAAAAGGTGAAATGTGTTTCCGTTGTGTTTCCCATCGTTTCATTACCACCAAAAAAAATTCAGCATTTTTGAAAAAGCTTTTCAAAAAAACTTTTTTTTCTTTTTGTGACTCAGGAGGTTTGATCTAATCTTTATGTTTGTGTTGAACTTCTGTACAGTTGAATTGTGTTGTCATGTAATTGATATTTAAATGGAAACCCTGTTACTCGAAAAAGAGAAATTAAATCCTACAAATATTAACCCACGACTTGCCATGAAGACGTACAATGAAGATAAATAAATCCCCAAAAAGTACAAAAACCCTGTAAATACAACTGAATTTATAAAGAAAATAAAAGCAGATAAATTTGTATTTGTCTGGAAGGAAGTCAAACAAACGTCTCTGCAGAGAAATTATAATTCAGCAGAAAGATGAGAACGAAAGATGAATGTTCAAACAGAAAACTGCTGAAATCCCTTCAAAAGTTTTGTCACTCACATGTTATTTTATTACAGTTTAATTTGATGTTTAATCTAATTTGACATTTTTCCAAACTAAGGTCCATACATCTAAAGCTTTCATCATCTCCCAAATACAAAACTCTCCAAAACTCTCAAAATAATTCACAGAACGGTCTGAACTTTTTGTATTTTGGAAAATTAACAGTACATTTATCTACTAGTGTAACAATAACTTTACTGTATTCACACAAATCACACAAAACTACATATCCTATAAATCCTCTGGCCTGGTGCATGCTGGGAGAACGTAAGAGTGGGGTTTGCATATTATAGACTGAGGCTGGCGGCTGGAGGAAAGGTCATGAGGTCACCAAAGCTGACAGGGTTCATCCTCTGGGGAGCAGGAACGTGCTTTCCCAGATTTATGGCAATCCAACCAATAGATTTGGAGATGTCAAATTTGACATTTTGGCCTGAAGGTGGCGCTGGAGGAAACATGATGAGGTCATCAAAATCAAGAGGAATCTTCCTTTGGGGAGCATGGATGCAGAAAAAAATCATGGAACTCTGCTAATTAGATTTAGAGATATCTCAGGTGCAAATGTGACAATTTTGGCCTGAGGGTGGCGCTAGAGGAAAGGTCATGATGTCACCAAAGTCGACAGGGTTCATCCTCTGTGGAGCATCAGTGCGTTCTCCAAATGTCATGTCGATCTGCTCAGTCGACTCTGAGATATGAAACGTGACGTTGTGGCCTGTAGGTGATGGTGACAGACAAACTGACAGGGTTCACTCTCTGGGGAGCATGAAGACACTCAACAAACTACTGACAGTCCATCACATTTACAGACAGGCTGTGGACCAGTCAGATGTTTGGCCTGAGGGCGGAGCTACAGGAGAGGTCACATGGTCAGTCAAGGGGAGTCTTCCTTTGGGGAGCATGGATCCAGAAAGGAATATTCCTCTTGACTGTGGGGACCCTGTGCAGCATCCTGGTCTGTGGGCTGAACACAACTTCATTTCACAGATCAAACCTCGACTGGTCCAGCCTGGATCCAGGTCCTGAATCTTCTCCACTGTCTGCTCTAAATACATGGCGTCTGCTCGCTCCTACCTGCTACACAGGAAGTGATGCGTTTTATGCTTTGTTTGGAATAAACAGAAGAAGAAGAGCTGGGTGGTCAGCGAGAGCCGCCATGACAAGAGAAACTCAAACTCCATCGACAGGAAATCCACGTCCCGTTATTTACCATTATTATATATTTAAATATAATTATTAAGACTCTCAATCGATTAAAAATATAATCACATTAATTAAATGATTTGCTGATTAATTCATTGTATAATTTTATGATTATTTAATTGGACTTTTCATAAAGTTACAAAGTGTTGAACCAAAAGATAAAAACAAAAATGAACAAATAAAGAACTAATCAGTTAATCAATGCTTCATCAGCTGAAACATCAACAGCTGATTAGCTGACAGACGGCACGACTCACTCACACACACATACACACAAACAAACACACACACACACATATACACACACATTCTACAATGGTGTGTGTATGTGGCGCTGTAGGTGTCGGCTTAGCGATGGCAAATCTGACAAGGAATAAATCAAACTGTGTGATGTCGCTATTTAACGCATCACTCCTGCAGAGCTCCGTGTGTGTGTGTGTGTGTGTGTGTGTGTGTGTGTGTGTGTCTGCAGCCCGGCAAACAGATGTTCCTCCACTCTCTTCACCTGAAAGCATCATCTACCAACATGTCAAAAACAGGACAGATAGGACAGTCCTCTTCATACAAAAACAAAAAAACAAAAACATGGCAGTGAAGCTCTGGCATGGAGTCAAGATGAGGCCACAAAGAGCTGCAAGCAAAAGAAAAAGATTTTGCAAACAACAGTTAAGAATCTGAAAAAAAACAAACAAAAAAAACAATTAAATATACCAAAGAAACTGAGGCGCTGCTTAACAGTGAAATATTGTGAACAAAAAAAGTAAATTAAAACAAAGTATTAAAAAATAAAAATCCAGAGGTACTTGAAATACCCCCCCTCCTCCTCTTTGGACACGCCCCCCTGCTCTGACTCCGCCCCCTCATCACAGGAGGCCACAGAGTGAGATGTAAACAAAAACTACTTTTATTTACAAAACGTATTTTTCATTTATTTTTTTGTTACTTTAACTTGACTTTAGTTTGTTATACGACGGTTTAATTTGTGAATTGAGTTTTTTGTTCACAGTATTTTTCTTTGCCTCCTTTGTGGCCTCGTTCTGACTCCGTACTCGGGGCTCCGGTCCACATGGAAACTGTTTGGTTACTGAAAACGCAGAGCAGGGAGGATTTTTTTAAACACTCTCTTGTTGCTGTGATGACAGTGAAAACTGAACAATTTGAAAATACCGACTCTGCGGTGGCCAGAGCCGAGACGCTGACGTCACATCAAATCTGTTTGATGGGGACATTTTCAACAGAGTCTGCAGAAGAAGCTTTTCCATGCAAAACATCATCATCAAACATCATCAGGTTAATGCATCAATAATTTCACACTCTGGCAGGAACCTTCTTCACTACTTTGACTTTTCACACTCAGATAAATTTTACTGAACACTGACACACTTTGACTGGAGGAACATGCAGGAACACAGGACTTTTATTTTGAAAGGAAGAGTTTGACATCAGTTTTGAAGCGTTAGAATAAATAAAGATGATTATTGTTCTTCTTGTTCTTGTCTCACCCACCTGTCGGATGCCGAGGCGGTAGGCGACGATGCGATCGACGGCGCCCGGCTCCATCTGCGTCCACTGCAGCTTGAAGCCGTAGACTCTGGGCCGGTTCTGCCACAGAGCGCTGTACGTGTCGTAATAAAACTCCGGAGCGTACGCCTTCCCTGCAACACACAAACACACACACACACACACACACACACACACAGGATGTGTCAGTGTTTATTTGTGTAATGTACTTTGTAGAATCGAATGTGATGCAACGTGCTTCACATCACAGAAAACTCGCTCGCTGCAGTGATTTTAGTTCCTACCATCTCATTAAAACGACTCTCGTTTTAAAAAAAATCCAAAGATGTGTATTTCAAATCACCGATACACTGTGTGCATAAAAGTGGCCATAAGGTTTTTTCACTTTGACAGAGCTAGGCTAATGACTCATGTAGACTTCAAGTCTTTATGCTAAGCTAACATGAAATGCTACCCATAGGAACTGGACCAGTGGACGTACAGACGTAAAAATGGTATCAAACATCTGGTCTCAGTCTGGGTGAGTCGGAAAAAGGAGATTTTGCCCAAAACAGTGGAGTGTTCCTTTAAAGGCAGCTCTCAGGTGTGAATGTTGCTGTCGCTCTGTCATATCAACACCAGGTGAGCCAGATTAGACCCAAATGTGTCTGTTATAGAGGAGGAACAGTTTCTGATTCAAATATTTACCAAACTGTCAGAGAGAAAAACAAAACAACAGGTGACCTCTTTATTGTTTCTCTGTTCAGGTGATTTTTGTTTCGGTGAAAAGTCTGAACAGAGTAAAATGTTGTAAAGAGCATCAGAGTGAACTGAACATTGCAGCCATTTACTCTTCTATTTTATACCTTACACATAAAGTTTTACAGGCATAAGCAGTGTAATGTTTCAAATCACACACGTTTGACTTTTCCACGTCAGTATTTTTAGCTGTGCAGCAGTGAAGCCTCAGCACAGGAACTCTCTGCAGGCTGGATGTTAATCCAGCAGCAGCAGGATTACAGAGCTGAAGTTAATATGACAGTAAAGAGTCAAATCTGAATTAAACTGCAGGTCGCTCACTGTAATGACTCCTGTGTGTGTGTGTGTGTGTGTGTGTGTGTGTGTGCGTGCTGCTGATCTCTGCAGGTTGCAGGATTAACGCGTGAGGAAGAGGAGTCACCTGAGACGAAGGCTCCAACATGTCGACCTGACAACCGAAGCCTGAATCCTGATTGGCTGGCTCAGCGGTATCCATGGTGATTAATGTGACTGATACCTTCTTTTTTATTATTTTACTTCTAAACCTTTATTGGTGCAGGACAGGTTGACAGAGCTGCAGCTTCGCTCTGATTCGTTGGATCTTTAACATTCATAAAGTAAATTTAAAAATGGAAAATGAAATATTTAAAAGAAATATTTAACCCTTTTGTTTCCAGCAGAGTGGAGAACAGAGAATGGAAAGGTAATGAAAGATGTGAAGGACAGATGATAATCAGTTATTATGGGATACAAGCCAAATGAAATGATTTAACATGAAAGAAAAAATGTCTTTCTGCTGCTTATAATTGTAAAAATGTCATCAATGTCATGTCAGAAATACGTACAACGCTTTGAGGTTGTAAAATTTTAATCTTTAACCTGCAGCAGAATATTTTCTACTTCTGCATGTTTGTCTCCCTCTTGTGGCGGGAAATTAAACGCTGCTTCCACCTCAGGTCGCACAGGGCAAACGTCTTTCAATCTTTACATGAAAAAAAAAAAAAGGAAAAAAAAAAGAGAGGGACTTATGGAAACGTCAGTCGATGTAATCAGCTAACGAAGTGTGTTACAGGTGAAAGGCAAACAGGAGCAGCAGCTCGGTGACGTCACACTGAAGCAAAATGCAGCGGCTGAATCATCACCTTGTGAAGTTGTTTGCCGTCAGATTGAAAGTGACAAATCTTTATTTATATGTAAAAGTTGCACACTTAACTTTTAACTTCTGTATAATCCTGATAATCCTAATCTTATCTTCCTTTACCTCTTTCTTATTATCGGATCTTACAGTGAACTACAGGAGCAGCAGTCATCTCAGAGCCTTAATCCTGATTGATCAGATCAGCGTTTCTCGGCGTGCACGTGGCTTTAATGAAGACACACAATCGACCGTCACGTCGCCGCAGCGCCTCGTCTGATCGCATCATCAGCCGCCGCTGGAGCGCAGCCAGAGCGCTTCAACCTGCAGGGAACACACTCCAGCTTAATCAGCTTAACCCGCCGTTCCTTTTACCTTCAAACAGAATCTCAAGGGTGCACCTGAACGCACCGCCTCTCTCCGGCAGGAAACGCGGCGGATGTCTGATGAGACTCCGCAACAGCGGCTCGCTCTCGACTCTTTGATTCCACATGAAGGAAAACATCTCGGGCTGACGAGGCGATCACAGCGGCGTTAATAAGAGCGGCCCAAAAAGCCGCGCTCACGTCACTTTCATGTCCGGTTGGCACGGATGTTATCAGTCATGATGACGCCGCCGTTCTGCAGCCTAATTGGTCATCTAATTGGCTCCTGGGCCTCGGACATCAATCGTGCAGCGATCGGCCGCTAACGAAGAGCCGGGCCGCGTTCAGATCAAACTGATTAATATTAAATCGTTCTCACGCAGAGGAGCGCAGAAAAGCGTCCTAATGAAACACTAAATATTTGATGGCGTGGGAGTCGCTTCATGCATTATTGATCTGAAACACTGAATCAATAGGAAGGCTGCGTGTTCTGCTGCCTCAGTGGACTCATCATTATCATCCTCATCATCACTCATCATCATCACCATCATCATCCTCATCATCATCACCATCATCATCATCATCATCATCTCTGCTGTGTTCTCACTGCTCTGACAGGTTGGAGGAGGCCTGCACTGTATCTCCAATCAAAAAAAATGTTGACTGCTGTTCAATATTTCAAACTTCAGATGATCGTGGTTTTTCAAAGAGGAGACTCCAGTCAGCTGATATCTCTTCTGTAGCTCCGGTAGGCTAAGCTAAGTCAGAGAAGTGAGCGTGCACAGCAGCAGTGCACGGTGCGTGTGCACGAGACGTGACTGGTGCTGAGGCAGTGACACGTCCTTTCCTGATTGGTTATTAATTATGGGTGAGATGGATTTTAACAAATGAGATTACAGCCCAAGAGATTTTTTTCTCAGTGCATTCAGTCTGGCTCAGACTCTGTGTGTAATAATGATTTGTCAAAACTGTAAAAAAAAAAAAAAAAAAAGTTACCTGCAGGAGCTTTAATTAATTTGTTGCTTATTTGATTAGAAATCGTAAGTTAATAACGGTCAAGTCTGACTCGAGTCTGGAAAATATGAGTCTGGTCCTGCTGGAGTCCCACAGATCAGAGATCAGTTCATTTAGCAGCTGAAACATTTTTCATATGCGAGTGGGAATATGTGTTTATATGTGTAAGTCTGAAGAGCCTCAAATACACACAGTCACATTTTTGTGTTGTGATATATTGAATTATTGAATTTTGATATATGGCCTCATGCTGAACACACACATCACCTCAGTAAACATGGTTCACTGTGTCTGAACCTCTAAAACCGGCCTGATGAAATCCCTTTTGAAGCTTTTTATTTCTCCTTTTAGCTTCTCTCTGTCAGAGCAGGACACTGACGGACCTGCAGCTCCGCTGAAAGGCAGCGATCAATAAAACATGAACAGTAAAGACGGCAGTAGCCAGGTGTCAGCTGGAGGAGGAAATGCAATTACTAATGATTTTTCCTTAGATCATCATTTTAAAACGGCGCTGGTCCGTCCAGAGAGCGAGCTGGAGGAGTCACAGAGGAGCAAACTGAAAACTGACTCAGGCGTTAAAGTGGGAGTTAAATGGAGGATCAGTTCAGGGTCTGTGGTCTCTGATCCTCTGCTGCTGTTTTGGATGAAACTTGAGGGAATGATGGATTTCAACATTTTGAATATAAACCTGACCGGCCCACCACAGCGCCACCACCAGGCCAACGACTCACACACCAAACACCACACACACCACTTGCACCAATCATGGGGGAGGACGTATTTTTTAGACAAATATGATCAGAAATGCATCATGGAGCCGTTCGTAGTATTTGACTTAAATCACAACCAGACTCAGACTTGGTGGTGGTTGTTTTTTTGTTTTTTTTTTAGCAAAACATCATGAAGGAAATTAATCTAATCCAGAGTCAGAGGAGGCTGAAGACAAAATCCTAAAACTGACAGTGGTCCCTGAACGCAGCACACAGACGGTCAGACATCTTAGTCTAACAGTGGTCCCTGAACGCAGCACGTTCTGCCTGCTGAGAGAAAATAACTCTCCACACCAGCAGGGGGCAGCGAGCGGAAAGACGCCGAAACAAAGTGGCGTCCGCTTCATTTTGAATCTGTTCAGACGGTTTGGCTCAACCAATCAGAATCGGTCTGATGATGATGAGAGGAAGAGGAAGAAGAAGAAGAAGAAGAAGAAGAAGAAGAAGAAGAAGAAGAAGAAGTTGTTCACTGCAGCAGCTGTCTGGATTCTGTTTCTCTGCTGGAAAAAGTTTAAAGAAGTGGACTCTGGTTCCTCCTCTCTGACCTTCAGAAGCTTCTGGAAGAAAAGCAGAGAGGAGCGAAGGTGTGGAGACTGCTGAGCTCGGAGAAGAGGAAAACACACACACACACACACACACACACACACACACACACACACTGCTGCGGGCAATGTAATCGACAATGTGTGTGTGTGTGTGTGTGTGTGTGTGTGTGAGAGGGCCTTGATGGAGGGAAGTTGAAAGCAAAAGGCTAATCCTCCCCAAAACACACACACACACACACACACACACACACATATACTCTCTCTCTCTCTCTCTCTGTCTATCTTTAGCCCAGTCATGCAAAGGACAGGGAGGCATACTGAACCTACACACACACACACACACACACACACACACACACACAGCTCTTTCATCCCCTGCTGATCCAGTGTCAGCGTTTCCCTGAGCTGCTGCTTCATTCTGCTTTAATAGAATCTGACTGTGTTAAACTCGACTCAGCTCCGTCCAGGAGAGTCTGAGCCTGTCCAATATCTATCAATCTATCAATCAATCAATCAATCAATCAAACTTGAATTATACACTGTAGCACAGTTCTGTCAGCGAGTGCGAGTCGGTGTGCTGAACATGGCATCACACTGTCAGGGCAGTTTAAAAGTTAAAGACAGAGGGAGGAAACTGTCCTGAAGGAGGAAAGACAGACAACAATTTTTAATGCTGCTAAAATAAAAATTGTCTTTTTAACGGAAAGACAGTCACGTCTTTGAACTCCACATGGGTTAGAGGGCGGGGCTACAGGAAAGATCACGAGGTCACCGCAGGTCAAGAGGAGCGTGGATCCACTCTCCAAATGTGCTGATCCATTTTTACATTCCAGTTCTCCATCATTAGATTTCGTGATGTCACTGAAGCTGACAGGGTTCATCCTGTGAGGAGCGTGAATGTGCTCCCTGAACGTCACGCCAATCTTTATGATGGAGACCGACAGCCATCCTTAGGCCCCGCCTCCCAGTGGGCGAAAAAAAAAAAATTAAGAGCTTATAAGATTTCTTTTTAAAATGTCCACTGCAGTAGAACCCAGTAGAGTCTGACTCCAGTTTAAGGTACCTGGTGCAGTTTCTTCCTCGTTTGGTTTCCATCACAGGTTCATCCTGCAGCCACGAGGCCAACAACACATGTCCTCTGAGGCATTTAACATGTCCATTAGGCCTCAAGTACACACACACACACACACACACACACACAAACACACACACAAACACACACACACACACACACAGCGTGTTGTAATGAGAATGTAAAAACAACCTACATTGGGGACCTTTCTGTCAGCAGCAGCTCAAAGTCATGTGAAAAGTCAAATAAAAGGAGTTTGGTAAATCGATGTGCAGGGCAGTCAAATAAAGTCTCATTTCCACAAGATGTCATGTTCATACATTTGAATATCAAAATATTATCTGAAATCATCTCATATCTCTAAAATCTGTTGGATTTAGTCTGACTTTGTTGTTTCATCAAGGACTTTAACTTCCTGCTGTCCTTTTAAACGTGTCATCATTTGATCCACTGTTGTGCTGTCAGTCATTCAGCAAACACAGAAATGACTCATTTAGGAGCTGTTTCCTCCGTCCCACCCGTCAGACGCAAAACAAAAACCTGCAGGCTGGAGAACAGCGTGAGCTGCAAAACTTTTCTGTCTCTCCTCCACGGCGACTTTCAGCTCAGCTTGTTTAGACACGACTGACTGCAGCAGGGCTGTCTGCTGTGTGTGTGTGTGTGTGTGTGTGTGTGTGTGTGTGAGCGCGCGTTGCTCTGAACACTTCAAGTGATTAATATCATAAATCAGAAGCCGTGCTGTGCTGCTGATTAAACACTGCTGGTTCTGAATGCCAGGACAAACAGAATAAACAGCGGCGTCGTCGGCGTACAAATAAATCCTCATCATCCTCCGGACTCTCTCACGGCGTGAAGCCATCACACATTCAGAACCAGACTAATCCTCCTCTGATTGGCTAAGAGGTGGTTTGTTTGGGTTATCGCCATGGTAACCGGTCATAAATCATTCGAGCAGAAAGGGACAGAGCACAGAGGAGAAATCACCAGCTAATATTCTGACATTTCTCTTATTTGTCCTCCTGAGACGCAGCGTTCATGTCCTCTGTGTTTAACATGAAGGATCTGGATCTGAGTCCTCCAGGCTGTAGCCTCCTGAGGAGAAGACAACCTCAGCTTTGCAATAATGTGAAGAGAAAGATTAAATCTTAAAATATTAAATTAAC
>OMLF01004192.1:2400-25195 GCA_900302615.1 Holocentrus rufus | reverse complement strand
CCCATCCACCACCACGCCTCACCATTTTGCAGCCATGTCAGGGGTGAAGGTACTGGGTTTTCTTGACCCCTTTTCAAAAGGTAAGAGTTTGTTATTGGTTATATCCATTCATTCACAGATGTAGAGATGGAGAAAACTCTCATCACTTATGTTCCATCAGGGAAGGTGTGCTGAGTGCACATGCTGTCCTTGAATGAATGCGTAATGCACACAATACATATCAATCAGCACTCTGTGAGCCTTCTTACAACTGTTCAAGTAAATCACGCCAGCAAGAAGCTGGTAAGTGGCTTGTATTTGCAGGGATGGTTAGATGGTGTCCAAGATGACTGTGCAGTGCCATCTTTTGAAGTATAATAATGATATTGAACTGATGACTGCAAAGCTATGTATCAAAATAGATGGCTCTGGGCCATAGTGATTGAAGCAATCTATGATTGGAGAGGCAGATGACTCCAAATCATCGAGTGCGAGAGGCAAAAAAACATCATGAAATTGCAAGAATCTGAGGTCCTCTCTATACAAAGAGAAGCCTATTGGTTGGTTTCTCCTGAGTCAAACAAGTGGTGTTGCTGGGAATTAAAAGCTACTTTCACACATAAGAGCTAGGGCAGGCCTATCAGAGCACGACCTCATGTTTTTATAGACCTTTTTTCATGGCAGGCATTTATGAAGGTTCTGTTCCATTTAAGTGTAGCAGAGTCTTTCCAGTAAACCACAGAAGGACTGAATCTGTTACACCTAAATGGAACAGAACCTTTGTTAATGTCATTAATAACACCTGTGTTTACCTGCTATTTCATGTCAAAATGCCTGCTGTGAAAAAGGTTTATTCTTGTTGCCTGTACGCCCCTGTTTGATTGACAGCCTTCAAGTGCACCTGCTGTACTCTACTATGCCAAAGCTGCTCAAATAAAGCTTCTGAACCATCTCTGATGGGGCTCAACAAACGGTGGTGAGTAACAGTAGCTTGCCAGCACGGCACACTAATTACGTATTGTTCTCGGATATAAAACCATGATTTACATTTTATCACCAGTTATTTTACCACAGAATAGCTGAGGGCTAGCTTGCTTTAATGTGATGGGTGGGGCTGTATCCTCATTAGCTAGTGATGGACTTTCTCACATCAACTCTACTACTACCCAGCTCCAAAGGGCTTATTTTTAGCAAGTGAGCTCTACAGCAATGTTAGCTATGAAAACACTTGCTAACATACTGTTGCAGTGCTAGTAAGACCTGTGGCTATTACATTTCCACCAAGTGGGATATTTTCACTTTGCTGGATGGTTGGTTGGTGTTACCAGGGTTGAGACAATATTATTATTGTTAATGGATTAGTAGAAAATGCAGCCCCTAAAACCCATTTTGTTACAGTTGTTGACATTTAGGAACTTCCAAATCTTGTTGTACTCAAGAATAACACTAAATAAGAATATTTAAATTTTTAACTAGGTTTTACCATCGCTTTAAAAGTCTTGAAAAAGATTGTGTGCATATGTGGGGTGGGGGAGAATGCTAATGCTCAAAATTTTCTCAGTAAACACTTTCTCTGACACATCTAAATTAGTTGGCCAGGGATTCTACAAGGTCCCGCCTATAATATAGTCTGTATGAAAAAATGAATCCTAACCCAGATCCTGTTTTGAAAATGGCATGTCAATATTGTAGTTTTGCTATTTTTTAAAATTAATTGTGCCCCATTTTTTGTGTCTAGATAGAAGGCTCTGGGTGATGGTAACTAAAGTGACCTATGATTGGAGGGAAAGGGGCAGATTGCTTCATCTTGTTGAGTGCAAGAGGTGGGCATTCCTCAGCGAGCTCTGCTTTTAAGGCCCCATGGCAGCAGAGATGACACTTGAAAAATGCCACAGAGCTGCTACCACCACTGCTGCAGGACTTGCAGTTCCTCTCCTCTCTGCTGCTCTCACAGTTGTCATCATTCCATTTTTTCCTACAATTTGACAGTACATCTGATCCGTTTTTTAAATCTTTTCATCATCTTTGTCTTTCATTGTGTCTTTTTATTCGGTAATGATAAGACGGGAGGGCATTTCATCATATCTCAAATCCGTTCACATCTTTTTTATGCACGTCTGGTATGCTGCAAGGTGAGAGAAGCAGCAGGGAAAGTGGGTAGGTGGTAACCATTGAAATAAGTAAACATGAAGACATGCCAAAGACAAGACATACTGAAAAGAAGGGATTGATTCATCTTTTCAAGTAGATGTTTTGTCAGAACACGGCTGTGTGTGAAAGTGGAGTGAGGGCGGGATTGTGGCAGTTTGTGAACATGATGAAGATGTAGACAGCCTCTACCTACTCACTTTAACATATGGCTGTTGATTTGAAAGATTTCAGTGTGTCGTTTCAGTCATGCTTCAAAAGATACAATGCAGCATCCAGAAAGGAAACAAAATGACACTTAACTATGTTCTATAAGCTCAAGATAATCTTTGGAAAATAACCCATCCATGTGAAATGCAGTATGGATTGATACTTGTAGGCGTTTCACCAGATGGTGTGTGTGGTTGTGTGTGTGTGTGTGTGTGTGTGTGTGTGAGTGTGTGTGTGTGTGTGTCTTTGATCTTGCTCTGTCTTTGTAGTTTGCCAACGTAAGCCCAGGAGAGCATGGTGAGATCACACAACTGATACGTACTAACTCTGCAAGTGCCTTTTTTGCATTCACACACACACACACACACTATCTAGAGAAGCATGGAGTTTCTCTTATAGGCCTGTAGGCAAAAATGATACCAATGTCTGTTTTCAAAAATGTTGATTAAATTAGAATTTTCCTTTTAGGGCTGATGAAGTTCACCTTAAAGCTAGGTTCAAAGAGGGACTGTGGCTCGGTGGCCTAGTGATTAGGTCCATCCTGTGACAAAAATGTCACACACCCACTAAACAATAATATTCCCATCCGATCAACAGTTGTGTGTCCCCCTCATTCATCCTTTAGCAGGATCTGTCCTGATAAGAGGGTCCGCTCTATGCCTTTAAGATAATGATGTTAAATGGATCAAATTCTGGCATCAGATGTAGGTAGTGGAATATTAACAAATGGACCTGAATTTGAGATGGTATTTTTTCTGGAAACTACCACCTGAAAAGTAGGGTTGTCTTATATTCAGGAGCTAGACTTACATGTACCTATGCATTCACAATTGTACATTGTGCCAGTCATCTTCTCTTCCTCACTGTGCGAAGGAGAGATTAAGCTTGTTTCTGACTGAACAGCATGTTACATTGCAATATGGTCACTTGACAGTGTTTAAATTAAAAGAGCACAAACATGGTGGATGATGTTCATGTGGCATGAAATATAGGACTTACTGCAAGCTAATTAAATCCTTTCGATTCTGCTGATCGGTTCCTAAACAAATTTCATTTGTGCTGTTTTCCATTTCCATGGTGGTGACATGCACCCTTAAAGCTACAGTAAGCGTTATTACTTGGATTTTTTGCAGTAAAAAGACCCCTTGAAATGTGAGAGTCATTGTTTGTACGTCGTTTTCCACCATACAGTTCATAGCCTGCCTGTTGTTATTGACGGGTTTGAGGTTTCTAAATTTCTGTATTGGCCTGACAATAAGCTCCCCGTCTTCCATCCACTTCGCCCCCTCTCCCTCTGCCTCACTCCCACCAGGGCTTACTGCAGACCTTTTTTTAACAGCTAAGCAGAACTACTGGACATTTATTTTAATTTGTAGCATATTCAGGTGATGTAGTGGTTGTTTTGTTGAAGCATGTTATGTTTACTAGTGGTAATTAGTGTTTGATTGCATGATGGATGGCTTAAACCTGACAAAACCCAAATAATGTAATCCACAGATGCTAACAGATATCTCTGGTGTAATTGCTATCGACTTGCCAAAGCTTCCCTGACACTGTACATCCTGTAGATAGCCTATAACTATAAACAGCTACAAACCACAAACAAGAGCTACATGTCCAAATTTCAGATCAATCATGCAAAGGGCAACATGCAAAATGCAGTTTAAAAAGGAATAAAATCACTCATTCCCAGCCCCAGACAAGTAAGCCTAATAAGTCAGCAATGCAGACAGAGCACATTATTCAAATCTTGCCTTGCACCTGTTTCAGTGCATTTTCGAACTAAAGCTTAGAGACAAATTAATCTAAGTAATTCAACAGGAGTTTTGCCAATTAATAAAATATATTCCTCGTTTCCAATAAAAACACTCTTTTTTGTTTTGTTTTGATTTGTTTTGTGTACATAAATGAAAGTAATTTATTTTAATTATTTATTTTAATTTAAGTAGTTTATTAATAGATGGAGTCTGTGCTTTTAGCACCATCTAGCAGTCACAAATTGCTTAGTGTAGCTTTAATTTACAGGTTCCATAAACTTACTGCTTATTCTTAAGCTAGGGGCTGTGTCCACCAAAGCATTTTTTCCTGCGGCCAGCATATTTTTCTAGCTGTTTACAATGGGAACGCAGCATATTTACGCTCTGCTACAAACGCGGCTGTGCAGTGAGGTGTTTTTTCTGCGCTGAGCACTGGGCGTCTGGCGATTTTTCCAGCCATCCAATCACAGTGCAGGATGGGTGGGACAAACACCACACAGACCAACCGTCACATGCTACGGGTAGTAGTACGGAACAGTGACAACAACGGAGGAGAAATTAATACCGCTTGTGTCTGAATATCCATGTTTGTACCAGATGACACCACTGGACGATTAATCTGAAAAATAATGCATTGAGAAAATGATCCACATAGAGCGTCTGATGTTTTCAACGCTTTGGTGGACACAACCCCTTAGTTGTGAATATGAGTAGACTGAATATGAATTGTGTAAAGCTTTTTTTTTTAAATAAAAGTTTTTTTCCTTTCTTTTTTTCTGTGAAATAAGCATTCAAAGAATCAGAATTGAGAATTGTTAAGAACCAGAATAGATAAACAGAATTGAAATCAGAATTGGAATCAATTGGAATCAAAGTTGTTAAAACGCAAACAATACTCAACCTTAGATAAGGTTCAATTTAAGTTCTGAGACGAAAAATTTACATTGCTGTGTAAAATGATTTTCTTCATAAAATCAAGATTTGCACTTCCAAAATATTTTTCCCCAAACAGGTGTTGAAAAAGAGGGGGTCTTATAATCGGAGTTATACTCGGGCCAGAATACACTATTTACTGCACCGAGAAATTCGTTTCGTATGAGAGTGCTGCAGCCATATATGTAACTGGAGTGCATGGCTGTTTGGGAGGAGAGACTCTCATATTCTCTCCACCTCAGTGCACTCACCTTTTGCATCCCACTTTCTCTTCAGTTTCCCCACCAAATTACCCAAAACGTAAACAACATGGCGACATGTTCAGATATTGCTTGCCCAGTTACAATGGAGTTTGACAACAGGAATGTTACAGCTACCTAAAACATCAACGGTAAATATCAATTTTTGGTGTCAGTCCTTCAGAATCAAAGAGCATGTGCTTCTGTCTAGACTCAGCATTTTGCACTGATGCACAACAACCAGACAGAAATCTGTTGTAGAGGAGGCAGATACCAATTTCTCCCCCGACAGTAGCATCAATAGAACACAATGCAATGCAGCCACAAAAAATATTGTGTTTTGAATAAGGGGTATGACTCTTACCTTTTGCTCCCCATGATCGAACATCAGGGAAGGGACTGTGGATTGGGTTCTGTCCGTTTGTTTGTCCACGCACAATTTCTGAGCTTCCGCTGGCCTGTTTTGGATGAAACTTGGGGGAATGATGGATTTCACAGCATTTTGGGTATAAACCTGATTGGTCCGCCACCGTGCCACCAACAGGCTTCACACAGCAAAGTGTCACACACCATACATCACACATACCATATTGACCTGAATATAAGACTGGGATTTTTTTCCTATGAATAAATCTGAAAAAGTAAGGTTGTCCTATATTCGGGGTCTAGACTTTTATACTTGTATACTTCAATATACATCCACAACAACTGGTGGCTTGAATGTGCCCCTTTTGACCGGGGCTGTCACTCAAAACTCACACTAGTGCAGGGGGGCCTGAAAGATGGAGAAACACGGTGACTGTCCTGAACAAAGTGGCTCAGAAGTTGGGCAAGTTAACAAACAAATGAGAAGAAGCTTTGATGCTAACTTTAAGATGAGGGGGATAAACGCTGCAGGGTGGTCAAACAACTGCCAAGCAGCAAAGAAATATGGTATCACGGGGTATACAGGGAGATGGTGAGCTCCGAAAGACCGTCTCAAAAATACCAACAGTCAAAGAGAAGTTTACCGTGGTCCCCAAACCGGCCGCTTCCATGAAATTGATTGGAGGGTTTGTGAATATGTGAATGAACAACGAAATGAGGGGCTACCCATCACTCGAGCCATTATTCAGGTGAAACCATTGGAGATTGCGCAATAGCTGAGTATACCTGGTTTGTTATTTTCAAATAAAATTATTTTTTTTATTAAAACAAGATTTGGTCGATATAAACTGTTTTTCCAAAAGATGGGTCTTGAGAAAGGGAGGGTCGTCCTATAATCAGGGTCGTCTTATACTCAATACGGTACATAAAAATAAAAGAATAAATAAATTGTAGTGACACCCAGTTTCCACCTACTCATACTGCACATGACAAGTTAAGTTCAAGCATGTTTATATATATATTTCTATTTAACCTATTTTCTATTTAACCCCCGTTGACAGATTCCATCAGCCTCTGACACTTTTAAAGTGTTGTTCTCCCATTTGTCTCCTCCATTTTCTGGTTGTTCCTCATACAGTCTGTGACACTGTGATTTTAGGCTGATAGGCTCAGTAGTTTGCGAGATCATCCGTGGACAGACAGACACACGGACACACAGACACATGCGACTAAACACATGATGTTCTGGCGGAGATAATAAACTCCCACACACTGTCTTCTTCACTTACAACAAAAAGTATTTTTTTCAACGACATTTCAAGGATGGCCTGATATAACATAACCTGATGGAGGTCATGGGACAGAGACATTGAAGTCTATTTCAGCTGAAAAAGGCAGTGTGTGAAAGACTTTCTTGGAAATGTAGGAAATTACTAAGTGGAGAAGAGGCAGTCTGAGGCAAAGCTGGTACACCAAATTAGTAAATTACAGCACTTCATCAGAATGGAACTCCTAGACATCACAGATTGATGACATGAAATGGTGCATCTGAGGATGGAAATTTTCTTTAACTCAGATATGAAAGAGCCAAATCTGTTGCCCAAGCATTCCCTTTCATTATGCTGATCACCAGGGGAGGAATTTAATGGCGGCCACGACAGTTGCCCCTTAATCTGTCTGTACTATCTCTTAGAAAATCATATGCTTGCAGCCACGGTGGCCTGGGTGCCCTCACTGCCATGTCCCTGTAATTGTGCTTTTCCTTCTGCTCCTCTTCTGTCAAAATAAATAAACAAAAATACTCTCTCTAGATTTAAAATGTACACCTTTTCAGGGTTTCTATTATGTGTATTTTGCCCCAGCAATATAACATTTTCATCACTGCTCCTGTGAGATTTCACAATTTTATGAAATGTGATGACAGTTTATCCTGATATGCAGACAAGGTTCCTCTGGTACACATACAAGCTGTCTGCTGTACTCTTTTTCCACTTTGAGTAACTGCAACAAGTCAGCAGGTCGCTCCCTGATAATGGAAACCAGGTTTCTCCTGTAAATGGCGTTTCTGAAATAACTGCTGCATAACCGGATTAGTAAAAATGCATGTAAAAGCTCTGAATCACTCGCTCAGCCATGACAATCAAGTCACAGTGTAAGTGAAGCGCCAACTGCTAAACTAAATATGTTTGTGTTCATGTATTGCTGGGAAAAATTTGTTTGCAAGCGCTAGTGAGAGCAAATAAATTACTTACTTGTGTATTATACAGTTTCCCTCTGGAACCAATTTTTTCCAATGAGTTGGCTACATATTACTTCTGTGAATTATCAGAATAAAATTAACTTTAAGTAATAGTCATTTTTATTTCAACATTGGAGTAATCAAGGAGAAACATGAAAAAATAATGATATTATGCTCTTCTTCGAATGTAGGATAGGAAAAAAAACAAACAAGTATATCATTAATAACTACATCATCGTGTTTTGTCCACTGGCAGTGGTATACTGAGTGTTAAATATGATTATGTTTTTCCTTGGACTCAAAATTGTTACACTGTAATTGACTTAATGCACTTAATGCCCTGGCATGTGGTCCTTGAAACTATGATAACAACAAAGGCCATATGGCTTTGCCCCGAAAATGATGAAATTCCTCTCCTGCTCATCACGTATTTTTTCACACTTTTTCCAGTCTTCAAATAAGTGATGCTCACATTAGACTGAGCAGCAGAGAGAAAATGGTAAAATAGTAAAGGCCTTCATGTTTCTTCATAGATCCATGCCTACATGTGCAGGCAATGTGGGAAACTTTAAAGAGAAATGTCATAGCTTAAAGGGCTTTTTGATTTATTTGGCGTAGCTGGTGTGCAGAATGTATCTTTTGATTAAGTACTAAAGTATTCGACAAAAGCTGAGCTCCAATTAGACTGTCAAACATAGATTCTGAGGATCAGGCTAATTATCCCATGAAGATTTTTTTCTGAGCACATTCATTTTGAAAATTTGTTAATAAATTGAACAGATCTTTTTTTTAGTGTCAGCTCAATCATTGCACCATGTATTTTCAGTTATAGACCAACTAAATTTTACTATCAGAAAAGACAGGCTTTCAAATTCTGCAAGTATTTCATCATATTTTGATAGAAGCATACATTTGTATCTATAGCTATTTTATATCTATATTTCATGAACAGTACAAGATGCATGGAGATACCCATTTTTGAAAAGGCCTTTCAGTATTTGCAATTAAATTTGTCATTGGTGCAGAAGATTCCTTTCAGTTCTGTATTATTTATAGTAATATATACAGTATGTATAAATTTTCAAGCATGAGAAAAATAGTTTTAAGTAATAAGAAATAGTGAATTCAGTTGATTCAGGCTTGCTTTACAGATTGTCAAAAGCATATGGCATGTGAACACAGAAAGAAAGGAAAGAATAGCTCGCTGATGATTATTAATTAATAGTACTGTGTAGGGTGATACTGACAGTACTTCAGGGTGCTGTTTAATGATCTGAATATTGCATTGCAAAATTATTTAACAGCAGTCGCTGCAACAGATATTAAATCATTCAGCCAGTGCAGCAGACGAACCTGAATGGACCTTGAGATTGCGAGTACCTGTGCTTGTCTGCGTTGCTTGTAACTCCGAGGAAATTCTCAGCTGTAAAGATTTATTGCATTTGATCACACAAAGGAATGTGAAACAAGTCATCTCCCTTTCATGTCTATACAGTGTGAGTGTTTCAAAGATCCCCTCGCTCCATCCACCAGTGGAGCTATTCGCTTATTATATGTTCCTCTGTGTCGCAGACAGGCAGTTGCCTCCGGGTACACGACCACAGTGTGTTCACAGATTGGACTTCATTAAAGCGCAGAAGATTGCACCGGACAGGGATCACTGAGCCTCTCTCTCCCTCTCTCTCTCTCTCTCTTTCCCCCCCACCCCCTTCACTCTGTCTCTTGACATACTGAGCCAGTGTCCCAACGGCAGAGATTAAATATAAAAGACAAAAATAAATAAATAAAGTGAGCGGGGAAAATGGTGAAAGTTATCTTATTAAAGTTTGAAAGGGGGATGCAAGAGAGGGAAAGAGGAGGAGGAGGTGCTGAAAACTGGAGCTGGGGAATATATCCAACTACCAGTTAGCCAGATGGCCACTTTGTGTGTGTATGGTGTTGGTTGCTATTACCTGGAGGTTGGGTGTGGGTTACTTTTGTTAAGTCTTCCTGCAAATTCAGTCGCCAAACTGCCCTTAACCTGTACCACCACTTCCACCTTCCACTAGTAACCGTCTGCAACTTATTAATGTCTTTCACCTTTGCAAGCTGCCGCCAGCCCACACGCAACTCAACACATGACACACACCTGCTATGCAATGCAGGTGTTCCAAGTGGGACAAAGTCACAGCCCAGGGTCAGCTCACAGAGCAATTTGGAAACCTTTGTGCAGAACTGTGAATCCATTGATTTAGCAGGAGATGCAGTGTAGTCATTCCCCATGTTTTTCCTTTTCCTGCATTTAAACTTAAATTTATAAGCCTCAGATTATCATTTGTTAACATTTTTGAGACTTTCTGATAAAAAAGTACTCCTTACATGGATGTTTGTATGTGAAAAAAGAAAGCTTTTCACTCATTTTGTAAATAATCTGATAGCAAGTAATGTAAAAAAACAAATTGCTAATGGCTAAGCAATTAGCCACCTCTGCACATGACTGAACTTACAGTAAGTCTCTTCCTCTTAATAATTTTATTATGCAAATGACAGATGATAGATTGGCTAAAGAAATGGACATGGTAGATAACTAACCAGATATTTTTTTATGGCTCAGTAGTAAGTTAGAATGATTCTCATCGTAAATTTAGTCTGACAGTGGTCACAGAACAGCTAGCTGCATATTTAATGTGCACCACTGTGTTAGCAACTTCATTATTTTGGTCGGAAAGTGGCAGTAGAATTCAGTGGATCCAGTCCCATTTAAGAGAGAAATTTACAGATCAAAAACGTTCAAGTTTGAAACAGCAGCTTAAATCACAGACTGACCACGATGATTATGTGAAAACCCCATGGATTTTCTCCCAGATAAAATTCATTTGATCTGGAATTCCATATTTGGGAAATTATTTGTACTTAATGTTACGTCAGACTTCTGAGGCATAGTTGAACAAATTAAACAGGATGTTGTGGTCGGACATAACTCGGGAAGGGAGTGCTCAAAAGAGTTCAAAAGTTCAAAAAGTCTTTGTGCCTAAACTTGAGCTCCCACAAATTTGGGTATTTTTAACATGAATAAAATTCCAGCCATCAGGACTACAATGAAGCTGTCTTAGGAGAAGGAAGCAAAGTTTTCAGGGGTGAACATCCAGAGTCACTGCCATACCACTTTGCCATGTGTCACTTTGAAAGTTAAGTTGTAGGTTTTGTATGATTGGAGGGGCTGAGGAAGGGATTGTTAGAAAATCTTTGTTGATATTATTGATGGAAGTTTTAATCAATTTGTATGCCAGAAGTACCCAGGGCTTTTTTTTTTCTTTTTTTGTTTCGTCCAGAGCAGCAGGGACGTCAGTATGTGATCAGTCAGTCCACCAAACAGAATCATTGCTCTAATTTGAAGTTCCCATTTAGAGGGTTTTTGTCTTGAAAAGGATGCACTTTATTTCCGGCAGTATTTTCCAGATAGGTAACCTCCATTATCTGTTTTACTGTTATTGCATCGCAAAACCACAGAAGCGATGACTCTTCCTCTCAATTTATTTATTTATGCTCAATAACTCGAGAGATTGTTTATCAACCACTGGATGCAGATTGAGATCGTGGGTCTTGCTATGTGTTTTTTGTGTGAGTGTGTGTGTGTGTATGTGAGTGTGTGTGCATGCGTCAGTACTCAAGCACACAGTGAATTTTGATATTTCCATGTAAATGAATGTTTGTCTGACTACGCCTGGCTGAAGAGGGCTATGAATAAACGACACTTGGACAAAACACGGAGGACGTCTTAGATAAAATAAAAGAGCATATTTTGGAGGTTTTTACTCAACGCTTCCTTTACATACTTGAGGAGAGGCAGTAGGAATGAGAAATAAATACATTACAATATCTGTATTTCCCCCCTTCACTTTATTGTGTGTATCAGTCAATCAGAGCGGATGAAGAGATGGAGGGAAAACAAAAGGGGAGGTTAGGGTGATGGATTGGGATGGGGATGGGGTAGAATGACAAAACAGAAACAGAATGAATACATTTTCCCAGTGGCATGTTTTCTGTCTGTCAAAAAGCACTGGCTTGTTTGAGAGGCCTCGATTCCCCCCAAAGAGCCTGTTGGAAGAATAATTACAAACAGCACAGAGCCAAATCCGGGGTCAGCCAGAAACGTCTCTAGGACCTCTAATAATTACATTTCTGCATTAGGAATCGAAAGAAACGGCAGAATGGCAACTATGATCACAGAAATCATGAACTGTCCATCTCTTGATGCCAGTCAGATTAGCAGGGGAGATGCATAATTAATCTTTTACAAAAGCGCTTAGAAGTAAGAAGAAGAATGACAGCAGTGTGTGTTTCTTAGTCGTGGGCCGAGTTGTAGAAAAGCTGATGGAAACAACGATGTGTCAAATCGCGCACAAGCCTACATGCTGTGCGTTTTGCTTTGTTCCCTACACCCTGAGACATCATCCTGTTGCACTCTCCATTTTGAAGCGTTTCCTGCCTCTTTTCACTCGGCTGCTATTTTCAAGACCCTCCCCCTTTGCTTTAATAAAACCTTGTGTGTTTGGCATGCACACAGACACACACACACACAGACACACAAAACACAAAACTCATATTCCTTTTAAAGATAATAAAAAGTGTTTCCAGGGGGAGGAAGGTGGTCTGTAGTACACTTCACATGTTTATGTATCCGAGCATGTGAGATGGAGACATTGTCATTGTTCTCGATCTGCCGTTATACCATCCAGGCCCCTTGGGGAGAGACGGAAGCATTTTTGACGATGATACATCCTCTCTTTCTTTCCCTGCTCTTGTTAGCATGCGTAAGACGTGCAGGGCATGCTCAAACAGGAAGACAGACATCAGAGGACAGCGAAAGAAGGAAAAACCTAATATATTTGAAGGAATGGTTTATAGGGATGTCCGTCTCCTTTATATTTTTTGGCAGACGACCACTCAAACGAAGTTATCAATATGATATGTTCGTTTTATCCTCTCCTTGAGCGTCTGGCGAATGGGAGACAGACTAGTGTGCCTCACATAACCTCAAGTATAATAAATTGATGCTCAGAGAATGAGGAAGAACATCTTCCTTCCAAATGTAATTGTAGACCGCCTGAGAATAAAGGATGTTGCTCCTTGTTTGATAGTTTGCATCAGAGTGAAGAAACACTGGTCCAGTAAGTTTTACTGCGGGGAGCCTAATTTCAATTTGTGCTTGGTGTGTAGAGCTGCCTTCCCCATCTGGGGAGGTGTCTTTCTGACAACCCCATACATAATGGATCAGTTATTTGAAATCCTGAATGTCCCAGTTAAGTTTGTGTCAGTTTGATTCATGAATAATTTCCACCTTGTTTTCTTTGGGCTTGTTACCCTCCTCTCCCTACATCCAGATCCCCTCTCTCTCCTCCCCCTTTCCTCAGGCGGCATCCTCTACTCAGACACACCTCTCCCTCAGAGCTCACGCTGCAAACGCACTCATCCTGTTAAGTATCACCTTCCACACGATGACGCGATCCCTCTCCTGTTCAAATACGCTCGCCCGCCCCCCCTCCATCCTTTTTTCATCAGTGTGTCAGCGATAGCCTTCAGATGTTGGCTTACGCAAGTTGTTTTTTTCTCTGAGGAGGGGCTGATATTCTTTTGAAGCCTGTCTCAGTGACCCAACGGCCAAACCTGAAAGTCAAAGCAACCTCATTAGATATGTTGTACAAAAGGGAAAAAAAAGAAAAGGAAAAAAATGATCTGGAGACATTGCCTAAGTCAAAGTTTGCCCTTCAGAATTGACTATCTTGTTTCTGACCATTTCTTGTGAACACCACCCAGATTTTTCAGCGGTCTATGTCAAATTGCTTGACGTAGCACTCCGACACAGTGTTGCTGTTGTTCTTTGTACAGCGAGGTTTGAGCTCCTCAGCAGGGCTGGTCAATCAGTCACACTGACAGGCTAATAAAGGGTCTCTCTGTCAGTAAAGAGGTAATAGTAGCCCACAGGTGGCTGATCCTTCATTCTCTTCACCTTCTCGGTTCTCTCTCACTCTCTTACTTCCCACTCTTTAAAGAGTAGTTTTGTTATTGTTGGGTTCTCTGTCCAATTTAGCATTAATCTTGGCTTACCTCTTACTGGTCCATTAAATCGGGGCTTTTTCACGCCTGGTGGAATGGACACATCTTTTTGAGGAGGAGGCGAGTTTGGAGCCAGAGGAAAATGCTGTGTGAGGAACAATGATTGTTATAGACTCGGCCTGTAGTCTCAGCAGGACTGCTAATACACAGTGGACCCCAGGGTTGCACTTCTGCAAGATGAATTGCTGTTCATGTGTGCACCGGTGTGTATGTACATTCACGCGCGGGCTTGTGTGAGTGGGCATGCATGTAGTGTGTCTCTATAGAAACAGAGCGCAAATAAGTCCCGCCCACCCCAGAGGGGAAAACGTTCCATCACACTCCACTGACTAAATAGTGTGACCGTCTCTCTGACTTTGGTTCATTAACAAGGTAGAAAAAAATGCCTGAAAGCTGTAGTGTGATGGGAGGCACTAAGAACAAGGCCAAGTTTTTACAAGACTTCAAACAGAAAAATCAAGACTTTAAGAAAAGAAAACTGTGTACAGGCAATAAGTTGCATTTTGTCACTGGTAAGTCAAATATTCAATTGTCAGTTGCAGCTAAAATACCATTAACAGTTTTGCTATAAGCTAAAAAATCTTTAGAGTATAAAACTTGTGATGTAGTGGAATGTGCATAAATCTAAAGTTAGCTTGTTTACATATTGCCTAACGATAGCTTGTAATGGCTGGCTAATTTACCGTCATTAGCTAATTAATTATCAACAGCACACTGACTGCATGTGGCTCAATAAACATAGTTTTTCCTCCCTGGTGAGATATGTCAACTGTAACTCTGGATAAAATTTAACAAAAATGTGGAGTTTAAACAGACTGGGTCATTTCAGTTAAGGTGTCCTTTCATTCACTCAGTGTGAGACCAACAATATTGAGCTTTTCTAAATACCTCTGCGACAGTGGTCTTCAGACATGCTGAAACTAGCTAGCTACAGGTATTTTGACAGTTGTTTCACATTTGGTAGCATTGATCAGCGCATGGCGCGGCTTTTCGAGTCTTCAAGATGTGTTGTGTTCTTTTTCTGTGTGTGCGTCAGACATCAAGGGTGGAGTGCATTAGCTTGTGGTCAGATACGTGCAGTACCTACATAGTCTCTCAGTCTGTTTCAATTCTCTGTCAGACTCTCTTCGTCTGTCTTTCTCTTCCCTTCAAATGCACACCCTCTCTGTCTTTCTCCCCCCTCCCTCACTCTCTGTCTCTCTCTTGTCTCAAGGCCACGCTGCGCTGTGTCACCAGGCTGAACACAGCTCAGGAGATTCAGCTGCTCAGGTGGCTGCAGCTTGGGAAATTGGAGCCATGCATCACGCACCCTAGATTGACGATAGAAAAATTCCATTAAAGTCTGTCACATGTCTCTGGAGAGATGTCCGAAAGACAGGAGAGAGTGAACGTGGAGAGGGAAAGAGAGGTCGGGGGTGTTTAAAGAGAGATAGATAGGGTGAGAACGAGAGAGCGAGAGTATTTTGATAAAGAATGTCCAGGTAGGGGGCAAGCAGGATAAAAGGGTAATGGCTAGAAAGTATCACCATTACAATGTATCACTGTCATAACTGTGGGACCAGAGGAGCATCGGGACCATAAACACTTGAACCTGTTCAGCTCTACTCTCCAAGGAGCTTTGAGGCTGGAGCTTTAGGCCACTCTCAGACATAAAGTTTATATGGGTTTTAGTATAAATCTGTATAATAAGCAGTGTCATACTGAAGAACATTACATATAATTTTCCCACTATATATACAGTATGTTGGTAGCCCTGGGTTCAAGCTGCTGTGATGATAAGCATCTGCCCTTTGAAAGACACTGAGTCCCTACCAGCTCCAGGAATGATTAAATGCACTTAACCTATGCTCCGACCTCCTTGTGGAGGCAAGCAATAAGACAATTTCCACTTAGGGGATCAATAGAGTATTTAAATAAATAAATAACAAATCTCATATCGTAAATATAGCAGGGATTAAAAGGTGAAAGATACTGTCTGAGAAACAATTCACCAGGCATCGTTAGTAGTTTTCATTTGGAGTCATGCAGCCATATTCAATGTTACTGATAGCCAGTAAAATGCCAGATTTTGGCTGGTAAACATGTAGCTGTCCAACAAATAAAAATAGGTTTTAGTCAGCCAAAATGTGACAAATAAATCACTCAACCAATAGCCTAATTAAATGACATTGTGACGTATAAACCTGCTGGCACAGATGGTTTCCATGGTTACTGTGGCATTGGCACAGGCATTTCTCTGGCTTTACATTACACAAAACAAATGCCAGGTCATTTTGGGCTTTTCTCCTTTTCTCTTTGGTCATTAGGTGCACTGTAATGTACAGTAGATTACAAACTAATGCAATGGTACTCACTAATTTTCTCTTGATGAGCCACTCAAGAGTAAGACCATTGCTCAAAGAGTCACACATCTTTTTAATTATCACTGTCACCCTGCATCATGACTGCAGACGATTACAAATCATTAGATAATATCTTTACAGCCAGAATGGCGGCTCTGCTCAGAGCCAGAGAGCGAGAGATTGTAACCCTGAAGAACCGCCTCAGCAAGGCAGAGCAGAGGAGGAGAAATGATGCAGCCTGGTGGTCCCACACAGCCGAGGCAGAAGGACAGCAAACTGCTCTTCCTCCAAAAAGCTCTGGCTAAGGCCTAGAATCAAAGAGGAGCTTCCTGTAGAGAAGGTGAAGAAGGCAGCGGAGAGGGGAAAGAGTGGAGTGAGATTGCTCTCCTGCACCAGAGCCTCCAACAGGAGCAGGGCCAAGCTGCAAAGAAATGAGAGAAGAGCTGAGAGAAAAGGAAAGACCCCACATGGAGACGCAGAAGCTTTCCTCTACCCTCACTGTTCTAAACGCCCGGTCCTCCTATTAGAAGGAAGAGATGGGGAAAACAGTGAGTCATGCAGAAGCAAGGGTGATGGCAACCTGTGGAGACAACAACAGTGTTCAACTCTCAAATGGCCATCATGAGTGTAAGGATTGGAGGAAAGGGAAGGAGAGCCCACAAGACAGAAGGAGGCTGAGGTCAAGTATCCCTGTCTTGTCTGCCATGAAGGAGAGCGTAGAAATGACCACTGCCACCGCTGCGCTGTCTGCCACCCAGCTGAAAGACAGAAAAGAGATGGGGAAAAACAGAGAGGCAGGCGGAGGCAAGGGTGATGGCAACCTGCCAAGATAACAGCAGAGTGTTCAAGTCTCAAATGGCCTTCATCAGCCGCCTCAGGGAGAACCAAAAGCGATGAACCCCGGAGAAACTGGAGTCTGAAGCTCAAATGATCTGTGCGTGTGAGACCTGGAGGAAAGAGGAGAGCCTGCATGAGGATGAAGGTGGTTGAAGAAACTGGCATGACCAAACTGACAGACAAACAGGCTGAGGTCAAATCTGAGGACAACCCAGAAATCATCGACATGTCCGCCCCCCAGCTGAAGGAGAGAGAGGAGATGGAGACAACAGTGAAAGGGGCGAGAGAGCTAAAAAGGACTGAAACGAATGTTGAACGTTTTCAGGAAGATGATGTTTAAAAAAGGAGCTGAGCGACAGTGTTAAACCATGCAGGGAACCAGGCTGCTTTGTGTGGAGAGACAATCTATGCCAGCAGATGTTTCACTGGAATCACATGCATTTTAATTTGTTGTGCTCATAATTCAGATTCAGCTTCAGATTCAGCTCTCTGACACATTCAGGAATTTGATGGTCGAAGCTACTACAAATTCATGCTTGTGTACTTGTTGGGAGGTAAGTTGATATGGGGATGTATTTTTGCCCTTATGTATTCACACAGAATTTTCTTTTTTTTTTTCTTTTTTTTTCATTTTCTTACTTTTGGCTTCATGCCAAGTATAGATGGCTTAGAGATCCATAAAGGCCAACAAATGGCCATAAAGCTCCAAATAGCTCCAAATAGCTCATGCAGCACAATCCAAGTGTTCTGAAGCCAAATAATTGCAGAGTCCAAAAATCTAATATTTACATCATTATCTCAGATTTTCTGCACTTGTGCTGCACACCCACAAAGACACAAATGCAGAAAACCAGTGCTGCCTTCACAAGCTGTCAAAAATACTGTAAGTACGTGGAGAGTGCCCTTGAACGACCCAATAAAGTAGAAAATACAAATGGACAAGTTGAATTTTACATGATAATCAAGATATTCACTTTGTTGAACATTTAGATGTCACACAGTTCATTTTTTTTCTACTCTTTCCACCATCTGCCATTACAAGAACCTTTGAAAGCTTTAACTCCATATGCACTAGAAGAATATTTTCCTTTTTTCCCCCCATAAATTAATCTTCCTTCATGTCTTCAAACGATACAGCAGGCTTCCTGAAAAATCCAGCCTTGTGGCATGCAATGTAAACTGGTTGATGGAGGCTGCCAAGCCTCTTGCACATGGTTTTGTTTGTCTATGGTAATTACACTAAGGTCCCAAAATTAGCATGGTATTTCATGTGTTGAAGTTAAAATTATAGATATAGCACCTTTAAATGGAAAAATTCTGCTCAGACGTGCTGCTGAACCATTTCCTGACAGTATTCACATTTCCTGAATCTGTAGATTTGCATAGAAAGCCCATTTTAATACAATATATGAATCCATCTGCATGGATATATCACAGTGGGGGAGAGTAGAGAGAGGCAGAGAGGGAGATGGAAAACAGTTAGATAAAGCAGATACGAACAGGAAAAGGGTGGCATTACAGAGATAGATGCAGACACAGAGCTGATCTTTCAGCCTCTCACATGCGTGTCGTCCATGGTCTCAAGACAGGTGGAGGGGGGATTTTCAAGGTGTTTTGCTGCGGCTTGTGTTTCCAAAGCTGTGGTGAACAGATAAGATTTTACTGACACCAGCATCAAGAACCCCCCATCACTCACTGACTGTCACCGCATATAACAATTGAGGGGAAGGGTAAAGAAAGGGGAAAAGAAGAAGAAGGGAAAGCAGATGATACAAGGTGGACGGAAAGGGGAGGGCGAGGGGACGGACGATGAAACGAAATGACAAGGGAGGGAAGAGGAAAGGAAAGAAGACAGCGAGACAGCACCATGAAGAAAGGGGAACTTGACAAACAAGGAAAAGACAACATCAAAGTAAAGAAGAGAGCGCCGGAAGGTTCGATGGAAGGTCAACAACTGAGGGACATTGTTGACAGGACGCTTCTAAAGCTTGCGGGATACCGGGCAACGTCAGGCTCAGATTTCGGGCGGCGTAGCTCGGAAATGTTTCCAGCGAGAGAAATATGACGAAATAACACAAGATCCTGTAAAACCTTAACATCTAGAATAAAGTTGCCACATGTTGAGGTAAGGGTTGTTTAGGCCACAAACTCTGCCTGTTAAAACAAACTATTTTGAACCAGTTTGGATCAATGGGTGATTTTTCCAACAGCCACAAGCAACAATATATTTTCACGATATTGATCGACTGGTAATTTTGCCTGCAATTATTCCCGACAATAACATTTTCAAGATTTGCCTCCTGACATCCCTCTGTAGCAACTCCAATAATGTCTCAGTTATCAATTCATATCTATCCCCGCTGGAGGGAACATTTCCCAGCTCTGTTGTTTCTGAATGTGGCATCACAGGTCTTATATCAGCCAGGCAGTCGTTAGACAGACAGAAACAATCTTGGTGCATGGCATTGATAACAATAGAATCTGAATGTGAGTTTGTATCTCTATGCCAGTGTACAGTCACCAATCAACCAAGGAGACTTGTTTGCCAGTAGCTTCAGGGCCTTTGATGTGCGTGTGTGTGTGTCTCAGTGAGAGCAAGAGAGAAAAATAGAGAAAGTCAGTGAGAGAGAGAGAGAGAGAAAAATAGAGAAAGTCAGTGAGAGAGAGAGATCACGTCTCACTCCCAGTCAGTCAATCAGTCAGTGTGTGTGTGTGTGTGTGTGTGTGTGTGTGTCTGCCTCAGTGCTGAGCAGGGCTTTTTAGCCAGATGATGAGGGAGATCACTTTTGAGCAACCGAGCATGTTGGAGGACTAATGGCCCTGTGAGCAGCTGGGGCCAGCATGTGGCTGGAACTGGGAGGCAGGCAGGCAGGGATGGCAGAGACTCGGGCAGGGAGGCAGGAAGGAAAACAGACAAATAAACAAGCAAGCAGGTACGTCGGCTGGGAAAAGAGAGAGACTGACGAATGGCGACTGCAGAGAGGCGCAATAGGAGGCAAACAAACTGACTTTGAGACAGGAACAGGAGAGGGGGACAAATACAGATGAATCGCAAGCTAGAGACACATACACACACAATCTGTTGTCCTACAGTCTTTTGTAATGCATCCAAAAAAGGGGCTCTACTTTTCAAAAAAAGAAAAAAAATCATCTGATATTCCCATTGACATCTATCTGTATTTTACATTGTATTATGAATATATCAGCTTGGCCACAAGGGCAATGGGAGATAATGTCAGCTGTCGAATACAATAAACAGTTTGGGATGTTTTTTGGGGAGTATTGACTGTGTGCAGAAGGCTGGGAGGATGGCAGAGAGAGACAGGCAGAGAGACAGATTTAGAAACAGACAGAGAAGGGGGAGGGATGAGAGAAGGAGATAAGGAGTGGAACGACGCAGACGGAGAGAAGGAGAGGCAGACGAGAGAGTAGAAAGAGACACGGGGGCAGATAGAGGAAATCAGATGGGCTGGGACCAGACAGGACACTGCACGCCCCCCATGTCTGCCTACTGGTTGGCAGACACGGGGGGGCGTTCCACCTGCTGTGGTCCTACGTGAAGGACATCTCCTCTGTGTGTCACTGTCTGTCTGTGTGTGTATGTGTGTGTGTGTGTGTGTGTGTGTGTAGCGTCCCTGTATATTTGTTTGCATGTGTACCCTGTCATATTTGTATTCTGATGTGTGTACAAGTTTGTTTATCTGTGTGTGTCTCAGTGTAGGAGGTGTGTGTGTGTCAGTAATTTAGAATTTTGTTCAAAAATGTGTACGTGTTGTTTCATCTGTGCAGTTTGAACAGAATGTGTATTCACCAGATGTCAAGCATATTTAGCGCCAAAAAAAATAAAAAAATAAAACTTCTTAAAATGAACGATGCTCACCTGTGATCTCCTTTGCCAGTGTAATGCATATGTTTTCATCTTTTCCCTTGTTACTATTGTTTTACTGAAATTTCACCTTCCTGAGTTCGACTCCTTGGCTTGTAAAAACGTACAAGCATTGTGGTATAAAACAAATTGTGTTGAAGCAGCCACTGTCTGATGGATGTAACGAATTAACTGGACTTGGACATGTTAAACTGTGTATTCTACACAATATGATGACACTTTGTGGCTTCTGACTGCCTTCTGTGTCAGATTTTTTTTATACCAGCTCCAAAAAGAATTTGTTACAGCACAGAAAATGATTTGCTCCTCAGTATGGGCACTAGGATTTGTGGGAGTTGAAGTCTTTTATACTGTACTGGCTGTAACCATGTGAACTTTTTGGGCAGCTTGATTTCTGCATGACATGAAAGTGTCTGGTAAATTAGAAAGCCAACCATTATATTTAGTGGTTTCCTTGAAATCTTTCTTGAGACCATTTAATATCTTCAGTATCTTTTTTGGGGCATCAAGCTTTTATAACTTCTTGTGCAGATCAGGACTTCTGGCAACAAATATCCAAAAGACATTTGTCCTTTGAATACAAGGTGAAGGGAGAAATTTACACCTGCCTGGGTAGAGACCTGCTTGGCTTTTACTTTACTTTATCAGACGAATTTCATTCTGGCAAATTTCTCTTCATCTCAATTTTTGCCAATTAGCACAAAGTTAGATTGACTTTAATTTGATTTGATTTGATTTATTCAGGCTTTATTTATTTTGACAACAACTGTGAATCATGAATGTAGTATGTAAGTTAGACCCAGTGCCACTCTTGGCCTACAACTGGGTGAGCTCCTACATCGTCACAGAGCCATGCTTGCAGACACCCGTGGTTCTGTAGGATGAGAAACACTCCACTCTGCCAGGACATTGCTGAAAACACTTCTGGAATATAAAGTCAGTCTTGCAGTTACCCTGCAGTTAGTCTATCGACAATCCACTACTGGATTATTGTGAAACACCAATCTTGTCCCTGGACTCTGTAAGTGGTGGAGTAATATGTCAGGATGCCAGTGGCTCTGGTTGAGCAAATCTCCAAGGAGGGCCTTCATTGACTTACTGGGAGGAGCAGCAAATTTAGACTCTAAATCGTGTTGGTTGGTTCACGGTCGCAGCAGGAATGTTCATCACATCCTTCTCACAGAGTTATTTCTCCATGTTAGTGACCCAACTAACTGCTAATGCAGTACTTTTCACATCTCAGTTCCACCTTCCCACCACTTTTGCCTGGTATTATTGTGATTAGCTTAACATTTAAGTAAAGTATCTCTTCTTTGTGTTATTTGCTGTAACATGATTCCATAGCACACTTTTACATTACATTGCCATTCATAATATGACATATTTTACAGTAATAGCTATAGTGACAGTTGTTCCCAAGGTATTTGTCTCCCGCAAAAGAATCTCCATGTTAATGAGTCATTTAGTCACACGTTTGGTGTTAAAATCTTGTTTTTCTTCAAACAAGTGAAAAAAAAAATCTGCCAGTGGGACGAGATAATCCCATAATGCTGAAAGTGTAATTCTGGGTCAAGTGCAGGTACACAGTTCTCTTACACCCATCTGTTTTCTTTACCCAGGTGGTAAAGAAAACAGGTGGAGGTGAAAGTGGAGAAAACATGCAAACTTGACACAAGAAGGTGCAGAGCCTGGTCCGAGGACCTGGCAGCTATGGGACTGTGCAACTTTTTTTTTTTTTTTTTTTTTTTTTTAATTTTTTTTTC
>OMLF01004168.1:2642-24235 GCA_900302615.1 Holocentrus rufus | reverse complement strand
AGATTTAGCTCTCCCACCCTATACCCTCCCCCTCCCCCAGCCGAGCCCTACTAACATAGTGCAACACTCAGCCTGTTCATTTGAATGGGCTGCTGACATGTCACTATTCTCTGGGACCTGAGCCCAGAATGTTCCACAGAGCTAGCTAACCTTAGGGACACAGTGTGGCTCCTGACCATGGCTCGGTGACAAGGCCGCGGACGTTCGCGCACATCGCCACCTAGCCACAGAACGGGGATCAGCTGAACATAGCACAGACATGCAGCCAAGCAGCCAGTAGCAAAACTGAATTGATAAAAACTATTAAAGCAATATTTTTTGCACTTTGAACACACACCTTGACGATTTCATGAATAGTTAATTACCAACAATCAATTGTCCTTGGGGTGCAAGGCCACAAAGCTTTTCCCCTGACTCTCCATGTCCCTCTGATCTTAACAAAGCAAAATTCAATACAAATTATGGCACCACGGAGCCAAACAAATCTATTTTCTGCGCATGAGGTTGTTAAGCTTTCAAGGTCCAGGCTTTCAAAATGTCTATCTACTGCACATGGTGTTAAGGAAGTATCTTTAACTTGCTAATAGTCACGCTCAACACCTTCTATCGGACCAATGCGGTCACTCCTTCGAAGTGCAACAGTACCCAGATAAAGTTAAGTCCCAAGTCAGACTATACCTAACATTACTTCACCCTAGGAAGACTAGCTGCAGCTAATTAGGATCCCAGTAAAACAATAAAGAATACATTTTGTTAATACTACTGTTGCGGTCTGAAATGCCACAGCTTGTCCACATAATTGAGGGTCAGGCGAGCACACTTCCATAGGAAACTGATGTTGTTGTTTAACTGCTAAACCTAAAGCATCTCGGAATAAGAATATGGAATCAGTTTTGTTGGGGATCTGCGAGTTGATTTGAGGACAGAACTGCCCTGAAAGGAAAACAGCTTGTGCATAAACAGAAATGGAAGAGGCTAGATTGCAACAATAACTGTGCTATAGCTCGCAAAGAGTTTGTTGGCAGAAGAGCCTCAATATGCACTAAGTGAACGCAAATTACAGCTCCACACAAGCACATATGTAACTCTCTCCCGCTCTCTCTCATGCTGCATTCTTGTTGGGTTTCATTGTTTTTCAAATAGAGCACACAGAAATAGCCATGTCTAAATCCCTATGGCTACGGCTGTGGCACCCAAATTGTTAGGGGCTTTGTTGCATCACTGTCACACTGATGAGGTGTTCCACCTGTCTAGGATTTCAAAAGGTGGAAAGAGCACTTCATAGCATGCACTCTCCATGACTGAAGTGGCACAAGGATTCGGTACTCTCAAAATTCAGTTGCAGTGAACTGAAAATAGTAATTGTGTATGTGCACGCGTTGTAGTAAAGTCAGAATTGTGTAGTGTAAAAACTGGTCTATTAGTCTACCCCTTTAAACTATCTGCGATAAATTATGTGTGTGATGCGATACACTAACAAATAGGTCTAATCAGGCCACAAAGTTTTGGTTTCCTCTAGACCCAAATACAGTAAATGTAATTCTTATGAAGCTTGTTACTCACAAAACAAACAGGAAACACTTACAGCTGCACTAGGCAAGATTTTATGTTATAAAAAAAAGAGAGAGACATCTTATGAGCCTAAATTACAAACTTTGCCGAGAATACAGAAGAGTATCCACATGCTCCCAGTTGAGAAGCCACAGATTAGCCCTGATAGACCAAATCAAATTATGGTGCTGGGTATGGACATTTCTGTGCCCACACGAAGTGACAAACAGAAACATGCGAAAACGGATCACTAGACCATCAACAGAATTGACCCAGGGGATAAAACACTCTTATCTTCGCAAAATTTTACAGGATTTCTGAATAAAGCTCAAATTTTCTCAAACCATTCCTTCAAACTGCCACTTGGAGCCACCAACATGCAAAGTTGCTACTGTAGTAACTGCTAGCTCGTTGCTGTAGCTATCAAAGCATGTTACCAGAACAGAGCAGATGTAATTTCATCTCAGCAATGAGCACATTTTGTGATCCTGTGGTGGTCCATACAGACTATCGTACATGTATAAACCACACGGACTTTACTGTATGCTAACAAACACAATCACAGTCAAAAGGGAGCCAGGCCTTGGGGTTCAGATCGGTAGAGTGCAACTTATGCACATAATCAAAATATTGGGTCGAGTTTCACTCCGCTGTGCTCACATGTTCTGGTGACTCTGAGTGAATATGGCCCCATTAGCCAGTAAACTGAGGTCAACAGTGTCATTTCCCAGCTTAGAAAACAAAACTCTTTTGTGATCTTACTAAGGCTTCTCCAAAGAGCTGTCTTCTTATGATGACAGAGCTTTGAACTGATGGAGCCTTGAAACCATGTGATGAAAGGGATGGCTTGATAGCAGTGTTGGTAGCAACCTTAATATATAAGGAAAGACGAGGAATCATAAAAACCCGAAGCAAAGCAAAAGGAAAAGAATGATACATTGATAATTAGCCTGAAAGAAAATTAAAAGGGCTGCAATTTGCATATGTTTTTGTAGAAAACAATTTGTCACTTGGAACAAAATCACTGAAGATTAGAGGGATTTTAACTGTGTTGCTCTGCAAGGTTCCATATAGTCCACAATTACTCTGTTTTGTTTTGTTTTTATTTGCTGATGATACAAATATTTTTCTTACCAATAAAGATGAGCAAATGTCAATAACCTGTGTGAATGCTGGTTCTCACGTTACATTTAAGCCCACTTCACTGATTGTAGGTGACAATTTTACATTTAATCCCCAGCAGTTGTTTCATTAAAAATCCTGCCAGCAAATGAATAATGTTTCAGCTTAGTGTCTCTGACTCGATCATGAAGGGATGGATGTCAAAGTGCAAGATGCTGCAGCATGTAGTGTTGACCTATTGGAAGCCAATTTTTTTGGCAGATGCTATTAGCACTCAGGTGTCAGCAGCCAACAATGCTATTTGCACCCAGGGTGGACCACTGATTGCTTTTAAAGGAATGTTTTCTTCATTTTGCCCTATTCATGGTCATTAAAAACTTAATAGAGCTACATGGCAACAGAGCAGAGTCTTTCAATTAACTGTAGGACATTTGTGTCCTCCTCTGGTGCCTTAAGCCATCGAGGCACGTAGCTATCAACTTGTCATGAAGTGAAGTGCAACCATGCATGCAACACAGTGTTTACTGTTTTTTGTTTTTGTGGGTGTAAATAGCTGAACCATTGTGGTGTGGCTATTCTCACCCGGATGCAAACAGACGCTGCCAATTTTCATTTGTTTTTCAGCATGCTTTACAAATTGAATATGAGTCTTCTTCAATCACCCTCTGGTTATTTTTAGATATCTAAAATGCTCCCACATTGCTGATCTAAGGCACTTTTTGGAGGATATAACGCTGAGAAGTCACTTCCTCTCTGTTAGATAGCGTTTCCCCCAACACAAACATACAAACATGATTTGCTCTTGTAAGACCTTTTGACAGGCACAACCTAATGCAAATTCAAGGCTGAATTCAAGAGCACATAACCGTAGACGGATACCACAGCCTCTAAATTGCTTACAGTTAGATAAGTGTATGGCATTTGAAAACAGTTAATCGCTACATCCCCAGCTTTCACTCCAAATTATATGACTGTGTGAGAACCAGTTTTCAGCGGTCATGCTTCTCCAATATTGGCTAAAAACCACGAGCAGATGTTTGTGGGTTGAGACCAAATTTGACCGACAGGCTGCCTGATCATTCGCACAAGCATGTGACATATAGGTCAGGAGGACTGCTCTTTACACAGTGACACCAGGTCACCGTGGTCCATTGAGGCGAACACCCCACAGGACAGAGGAGCAACATGACATTTAAAGTCATATTTGGCCCTGGTGGTTATGGTCATCTCTTGCAGTGCCCCATTCGATCTGCTGAAACTGGGGAGTCAGCATTCCTTAAATAACCATGGCACCGGCACAGACTGACCAACGTCAAGCAACAAAATCCCTACCGGTCTCCATTACTTCCCATACCATTCCCATAGGGGCTGAGACATGGGGGAGTTGTCAGTTAAGTGCAATAACACAACTGACTAGGTGTAACCTGACCTCATTAATGAAGCCTACTGCCCTACTCATAATAGTCATCTAATGATGACTGAACATGTCCTACACAGAAACTGTAACGCAGAGATGCTGCAGGACTTATTTCAGGTAATGAATTGAGAGTTTGGCTGGAGGTCAAGTGCTCGACCCATAAAAACAGACAATTGCAGTGACAGCTCATCGAAAGCTGGTCTACCTGGTGAAGCAACCAAAGTGCAAGCTAAGTGGGTCAGGGGACCATATTCATTAAAACACAATCAGTCTCCTGTCTCTGGTGTCAAGGAGAAAAGCTCATCCAAGAGCACTGAAGGCCAGTCAGGCCAAGACCTAGATTGAACAGCTCATTTCACTGTCTCACTGTCACACACACACACACACACACTAACACACACTAACACACAACCTCTAGTGTGCACGTCCTGTAAATACTTTTCAGGGAATTAAAAAATAAAACATGAAATATATGTTTAGCAATTTCTATGATTCTTGAACACCTGTTCCTGGGATAATTAAACATTTTCTGAATATGGAGATATATTCTCAATATGAGGGTTATTTCTCTCTTATTGGTTAAAACTAAAAAACTTAAAGTGGCAGTGTAAGGTTTTTCTGGGATGCCGACAGCAAGTAAGCCACTTTTCTATCACAGTGATTTGTAAAAATCATGTTTATCACGGAAACCAGTATGTGCCACTATCTGCCTGTATTATTCAAAAGGAGTGGGTGAACTAGATTAAATCAATAAAATTATCATCATTATAGTTGTTTTTATTGTTGCCTTACTCAAGGTATAAATTAAAATGCTACACAGGATTAGCTGCCGAATGCATGATGTGTGCTAATACTGCAATGAATTTCCATGAAAACCTAAAAATGACACTCATCTCTTACAATCACCAAGCCATTAATTCACCCCACTGCAAGAGATGAATTTACAACTGCAAATGTAGGCTAAGATTCAAATGTGGGGCACCAACACTTTGCTTTACTCATCTCTCACTAGTATATCAGTGCAGCAGCGGCACATGAGATTTAATCTCACTTCATGTGCTGGCTTCTATAAACAATGATTTTATATTTCAGACAAACCTAATTACGGTGCTTCAATTAAATGTGGAACAGTTCATTTTTGTGAAAAACTATATTCCTGAGAATTTTACATAACCCAGATTCTATTATAATAACAAGACTGAAAAGTTTTCGATCAAAACATTAGGGCACTGTATTATCCTATCAGAAATATTAAGGTTTTGACCTATAAAACCCAACTCAGTGTTGTAGCAACAGCCTTCCCGAGACGTAATAATGGGCTTTCATCAGTATCCTCCGTAAACTTCAGCTTGATGACGCTCATCTAGCCTCATTCATTTCCTTGCTTATGTCAGAGCCAGTAAAAAAAAAAAAAAAAAAAAACAGTCTGCACTGCCAATCTCCTGGACAGGGCTCCAGTTCACTCTGTCCTTCCTCCCAGACATGCCAGCGGAGGAGCCGGCTGACGCTGAAAGTCGCGTCTGATACAGGAAACAGTCAGTAGACTGAGTTCTGGCTACCTGAGGACGGCGACTGAAAATATCCTTAGAAAAACATAATGAGAAATTCTCTGTCTCACTCTCTCTCTCTCACACACACACACTCTCACACACTCACACTCACACACATACACATACAAACTTTGTCATAAGACTCCAAAGTATTGCAGTATTAGCAATCGGGCAACCTAATTCAATCAGATTTGCTACTGGGCCAACATTTAGCATCCAGCTAGTTAACGTTGGGAGGATATGAACAAGCCTACAAATATTTCTATTTTTCGATCTCCAACAATATCAACAGAATCATGTGACTTAAATTTACTGTAAATATTCTATCATTATTTCAGGAAAGAAGGCGCTGATACCAAGCATTACAAAGAGAGATATATTTCTAATACTGTTAGCCAGTGAAAATGAAAAGGGCACGGTACCTCTCCTTGAGAAAGATTAACACCATGTGTGCTATTGATTTCGTCCTGGTTTACTTTTCACTGCACCTATCTAAATCTACAAGGAGTTGACTACTGCATACATTTTTGCTGTTGGCTGGATAAGGCCTGAAATTTGTCCGTGGTTGTGCTGTATACTGTCCTGGAATAGCCCAGATCTCAGCTCCCTCAGTGGGGAAAACAGCAGCCTGCCAAACCTTTGGAGATCATGTTCGTCTTGGTCAAAACATAACAAAACTGTGGCCAAAAACACTGCCAACTTTGTCATTCCATCCTATGCCATGCACTGACTTTTACACAGAAAGCCTTATGCCATTCGGTAGCTCTCTTCCTCTGTCATTTCTGATTTCCCAACTCACTCTCACTACTGGGTGCCGGTCGAGATGAAACACTCCCCGAGTGATGCGGAACACCCGGGGCACCCTACTGCTTCGATTTCAGACCTCACAAGAATAACCGAAGCACCTCTCTGTACCATGAAAGTAATGAGTATATGAATATCAAGATCTGGACGAACCGTAACTATGGATTTTAACTTAAACAAATGGGGAATATGGCATTCCTTAGGCACAGAAGGTGATACAGTAATCAGCATAGCTTGAGTGCTTAGCAAGGCAAGTCTGTACAAGTGGCTCATCTGAAAGAGTTGCATCTCTTAACCATCAAAGACGAGCAGGAAACCAGCTTAACTCTTCTGTCATCCAGGAATAAGTAGCAGTACCAAACAATAGCCTATAATTAGCCTATGTCCCCCAAGAGGCTGGATCAAACATATTTCTGTCCTTCTCTTATAAAACACTTTTTTAATTAGTTTGCCTAACCTGGACATATATTAACTAGCAAAGTGGACAAAGTAGGATGAAAGGCACAAAAGATCCACCAGCCATCAAGCTTCAAGGCTAACGCCTACAATACCTCAAAAATAAGTGCCAAGTTTAGGCCAACATAAAGGCATCCTGCATCATCACGGCTATAAACTGACAGCTGCAGTAGAGATCCCTTTGGGTGCATGCTTCTTCATATTTCAATCAAATAAAAAGGCCACATGTTTTCCTGACTACATAAGTGCACAAAGCTATTTGTTAAAAAAAATGCTTTTCATTTCAAAAATCTCATTCAGGTGTGGTATCCAGAAATATAAGAACAATCTAGAATTTATAGGCCTACTTTCAGAAGAAACGGATTAAATATGTGAAGTCTGCATTTGCAGAGAGAAAATGCCCTTTGAAAATGCTTATAAAGATTAAATTCTTTGCTGATACAACAATCACTGCAGCTTGGCGATGACAGTATCCCCGAGAGCTGAGGGACTGCCATGTTGGTAATTTCCTCTTTGTGTCACACGCTGATTAAGTCAATACTCTACTTAGAACTAGTAGTCCCCCATTTACCTGTCAAAACAATTTTACTGTCCTGACTTATCAGCTGCAGTCAAGCTGTACACAGACACTGAAGTTGGAGATAACACCCTGTACTCTTGGCCTGCCAGGTTTTCCTCAGTCAAATATTTATAGAACTTGAAACGTTAGATGGCCATCAGACATGCTAGCTTTCTACACAAGAAGCCTAGCTAACAACAGCAGAGCCATTTCAGAGATCAGATCTTGAATTCTCCCATTTAAAAAGAGTAGCTAATACAAAAAAAATACACGTAACATTTATTTTTCTGAATTACTCTCTACTTAGGCATAGACTGTATGACATGAGGCACTGGTGGACGAGAGGGGGTTGGGAATAGGGATGGCTAGCTTTCAAATGAGTAATGGGTACTTTTCCAAATCATTCACCATGTTATCATTAGCTGTAGTTGTAAGAGCGTCCTCTTGTTAACATGTGAATTATAATAAAGTTTGGGCGTGCATAGCGAACGGTAAGTGTTACCATGTTTAGTTTGGGCAGTTGCTTGTTAGCTAGCAACCTTTGCCAGATTTTTTTGACAGCTCAGCAAACTTACTGGAAAACATCTGTATGGTCAACTGAACTTACCTCATGCTTTACCTTAACAGACGTATATGATAATTACAGAAACTTTATCAAATAAATTATTCATATAACTAAGTTAACTTTTGGATAACTGTTGACTCAACTCCCCAATTCAATGAACTGTTAGGATTCATTATCCAGTAGCACTAGGCAGAAAGCTTGATAAATTAATGTGTACATTATTAATCAATTCAGGTCGGTGAGGAGTCTGGGTGTAGCTACATAACACTGGACAGCTCGATATCATCCAACATCAGTGAAGCTGGCCAGTTGAGTGATAGTGGCTGCTAAACTAGCCAGTTATCTAGCCAACTAGCCAGCTTCTAGGTCCACAGTCTGCTGTTGCTATACCACCCGTAGCAGGAAGGCACAGAGTAGAGACCTCACTCTGCCTGTCACAGCTGCCCGAACACATTTCAATCGCAAACTAAAATGTCATGTTAACGGAAACGGCCATTTACCTTGCTGCTCTGATAACCTTCAAATGCTCTCAATGCGCTGTCAGTGAGTTTTACGTGAAAGACGGAGACATTGCTGCCATTGCTCACTCTTCCACAGGACAGTCCGTAGCACTGCTCCTCCTTCAACGCCGCCATCTTGCTACCATTTCCACCACGCGCACGCACTCTGTCGTAAACGCAGAACTCCCGTAGCTTTTCAATGAATATTCAATGACCAGACAGCGGTGAAGTCACTGAGCAGTAACAGTGCGCTAGACAGTCGCATTTGTTTTGAAATCAAACACTTTTGTGAAAGAACATTTACTCTAGTGCATGCATGCCAAAATGCAACCATATATTTTAATATATGGCTGCATATATATTCGCCCGCTGTATTGTATTAATCAATATTATGCACACTAAAAGCATAATTCAAAAAGTAGTCATAAATAGAATCCGGATTGTATGTTTCTTTTAGTTCATTAATGTAAAGCCTGGGTGACAAATATACAGCGGGCCAGTGTGCTCCCCTCTCAGTGCCTAGGAATAAGCATTGGGATAGCAGACGTGCGTGCGTAGGAAGAAGGAAGCGATAGGTCATTTAACTACGTCAACGAAACGTCAATGTCTGAAAAACTCCACACAAACTTGGGAATACCCAGCTGTAAACAAATGAGGCGGGGGAAATGCTGAAGGAAACCTCTCACATTTGAGCTAGGTGAATCGCTCCACAACAACGATTTGCAGATAGTAGCTTGGCAACACCTTAAAAAAATAATGATTGGAGTTAAAGCTCTGAAATGAATGTCACGTACCCGAGCTGTACTGACGCTTTTCAAGAGGGTGGTTTCAATACACGTGCAAATGCCACTTAATGAACGTGCACAAATGAGCTTTTTACAATTGCTAGTTGTTCATGAATACCAAACCACTGTTTGTGAAGTCTGAGGAAATGACATACTGGCGCAACTGTGATATGGAGCTACATATTCCCAGGTAACAAAAAGATGCTGTAGTTGGGTAGTAACAGAAAATTAATTTTATTGTGATAAATACAAAATAAACAAATGAAGGGAATGTAAGAAACTCAAAGTGACGTTTGCGACAGCTTATGTCACAAATTGCTGACAGTGTCTGCAACTTTTGGCTCTAGCATTTATTCAGGAGAAGTCATGGTTTCAGTGCTGTCTCATTTATGGACAAAAAAAGAAAGCAATAAATAAGCAACACTGAAACATCCAACACAAAAACTGTACACAGAAAAATGAAAAAAAAAACAGCTGTTAAAATAATCCAGGGGAGAAAAACATCACATCTAACATTGTACTCGAAGGATCATCCTTCAACATTTGGTCTCAACCATCAAAAAGTGAGGTATACTTGACTTAATTTGAAGAGTAAAAATAATCAGCTCTACATTGTTTTTTTCTTATAGCCACACCATTGGAAAACACTATATAACACCTCTCTGCCCTTGTCTTTAAAGCATGAACTGCACCCCTATTGATATTAAAGGAAAGGAGCCATTTAACAGATAAGGAGCAGAAGGAGGTAATTCTACTGGCCTGCACTTAGATGAAGCCGATGCTTAAATGTACATGAGTGAAGTCTGGAGGAAGAGCGATAGAGTAAGGACACAGGCCACATATCTTGCAAAAATGTGGACCTCATAATATAGTTTTGGGATTAACCAGTTAAAATGAGGCCCACTCTGAAAAAAAAAATCACATTATCTTCAAAAAGGAAATAATTGCTCATTAATGTAGCAGCACAACCCCAAGCTGTGAAACAATAGGATAATATAGGACCACATCACAGTATCTATTTTGTGTGGGGGGAAAGTGATGCATACATCAGGAAATCAACCTATAGTAAATTAATTGTCATTTCAGTGCTCGATTAATTTCAAACACTACCAAAAAAAAAAAAAACAACACAATGGCAGCAAGACAATCAATTAGTATCTGGCAATGTGACAGATAATGATAGGTCTACACATTTATAAACTCTTAATGATTTCTCTTCATCTGCAAACATTGATGCTTTATTATTAGTCAAATAGTTCTCAAACATAGCAGAGAAATGTAAGGACAGTCACAGTGAAGAGGTGACTGACCAACTGACATTTCTGTCCCCTTCAACCACAGTTCAAAAGGCACCGCCAGATGTTTAGGTGCTTCTTAGTTCAGGCTCTCACTCTGAAGGGGCTTCGACGGGCCATCACTGCAGGTTTGGTTCAGTTTCTAGCAGCTATGACGACAGATAATGCTACACCACCGATGGCTACTGCAGTAGCACCGAATAGCCACTTCCAGCTGAGACCCTGAGGAATGAATGGAAGAAAAGAAAGTGCATTTAAAGTATGTTGAATGTCATAATACAAGAAACATCTCAAAGTAAGATCTCCATCTGTCTTAAAGCGCCCCAGATCTATTTAAAAGTACTACCAAGACATGAAGCATTGAAGCCGACATTAAATTATAATGATGATTTCTCCCATTACGAAGGCTCCCTTGGCATTTAAATACATACAGCATAAACATTACTAAAATATAAGTGCCTGAGCATGATATTTTTAACATCCTGCTCTTGATATCTAGGGGAGCTTTTGTCTCACCCAGGAGGACTTGGCCTGGTGTTTCTGTGTGCTGCTGCTACTGGCTGGGTTACCCAGCATCTTCTTGTACATGGCCTGCTCTGCTCCCTTCTGCTCTGAGTGCTTCTTCACCAGCTTGGAGAGCTCTGCATGGATCGTCTGCACCCAAAAGATAAAACAGAAATGAGTTGCACTCCCTCCTCAAACACACACATGGACACAAAACTGAACTATGCTGCTCCATAAATCATACACAGACATGGAATGGTTCATCTGAGGCAAACAAAGTCCTGCTATATCCTCCCATGACAGATTTCCTTCTTGATGAAAAGAGTGTTTCAGAATGACAATGCCCTTATCGGCAGGCACAAGCGATCAAGAGGTGGTTTGGAAAGCATGACAATTAGGCTATGTCAAGAAGCTTTTGGAAAGGAATATGACAAAGCATTTCCCATCACTACCACAAAGAGGGAGGGACCAAGTCATCACTCAAAATGATTGTTGGCAGCCATTAAAACTGACGATGTCCTGAAAGACCATTTTCATGCCACAAAACACAACGCTCCATTAGAGAGCGGCCATGACTTTTTGATATCTATTCATTCCAGGTAGACGCAACAGTTTTGTCTGTAGCGCTTTAACGGTAACAACGATTACGCAATGTGTCTGACGCAATAACATTTCCATAATAGCTTAATGCCATCATGTCTGCTACATGGAAAACAGATTATTTTGTTACCATTTAATCAAATTCAAAAAATTTAAAATATACATGTATGTTATGTCGCGTCATTTATTTTCTGTAAATGTGCTTTCAGAAATGCAGAATCGCTGGTGTAATGTCAATACACAGGGCTCACTGCAATGCTCATCTGAAATTTTTTACTGAAAGGATGATGCAACAATGAGCTGCCATGTGATATGTCTTAAGAAGGTTACATCATAGCACACAGTCTAACTTTAAAGACAACTGTGAGGAGAGGAGAGCCGGTGTCTGTGAGAGTCTCCACTTCCCATCTTTCACCAGGATTAAGTGGATACCTCTGTGGCATCAGGTTTCAGCAGGTTACCTTTAGAACCGCTGTGGTACAGCCATCTATGCATACTACCAATACACTCATGTTATTTTGTTTGTTTGTTATTTTGTTTGTTGTCATATGTTCCTGTAAGATCCTGGTAGGTTTCTTCACGATGCAACAGCCAAGGCACGGGGGAGTCGGTGCAAACTGTCATCAGTACTGGTTTAAGTCTTGGGCTAGACATTTCTATTATATTCTATTATGTTATATTATATTGTATTACATTATATTAAGTCATATATTATACTAAATTATATTATTCAAGATAATTATTCTGAGGAATGGTTATGTATTTGGGTGAAATTAATAAAGTTTCCCCGACTATTGTAAAATTTGGATAGTGAGCCTTTAAGCAATTTAAGATTGGACATAATTTCCCAAATTAGGTGTGAATGACTTCCAGTGACTTCCTATTCCAACTACAAAGGATCAGCTTCCCTGGCAACAGAGAGGCAAAAATCAAGGGCTTTTTAAAATTTACTTATTTATTATTTTTCCAAAGATTTTGGAAATAATATCAAAGAATAGGTCTAGAATCTTCTTGATGTTGAACATCCACAAAATATATGGTAAAGGGTGGCAGTAGCACATCCACATCTGTCACATGTGGAATCTGTATTAGGGTAGATTTTAACCAGAACAGACTTTAAACTGAATGAGCTCATGACGCGCACAACATGACGATGAGTGGATGCAACTTCCCAGACGTCCTCTGTCATATTGAAGTCCAGCTCATCTTAACCAATACTGCTTTGTACTGGTTAAGGGTGGAGTTTTTTTTTTAATCCAATGATCATAGATTGTAGATAATCTCCCCCTATGCATTTGTAAGGACCTACACATAATATTATCAAGGTGAGTTCTAGAGGGGAGGGAGGGAAAGTTGGGGAATTTCTTCCTGGGAAAGTCTCTAACTTGGCAACAGTGAAAAAAATGTGACCATGTGACCCTTGTGTTAATCCCAGGGAATGCCAAATATCTAAAGCTGAGTTCTGTAAATAGGGTGGAAAAATGGGTTATTTCCTAAAGGAGAAAGTAGAGATCTCATATGCAACCCAAAATTATTTCTAAATTGGTGATATTTTCGATGAGTGCCACACAACAAAACTGCTCCGTGAAATCTAAACCAGAAGTGGCAGAAAAAGGCTTAGAGAGAATATGGATAGGTGAGTGAAAATTAAATTTTCAGCCAGGCAGGCAGAGCAGCTGCATCAGAAGGGAGAAGCCATGCAGCTATATTACTGATGCTGGAAGCCCTATAACAGAATCGAAAGTTTGGAGACGCCAAACCTCCCAAACATTTGGGTCTCTGTAAAAATTCCTTATGAATATGTGCTGGTTTACTGTTCCAGGTAAAGGAGGAAATTAATTGTTGAAAAGATTTAAAGAAAGCGTGTTTTATGAAAATCGGAAAGCATCGAAAGAGATCAGAATTTAGGCAGGATATTCATTTTAATGGAATTGAGTCTACCAACCAGTAACAGTGGAAGGGAGGACCAGCGTGCAAAGTCTACACTCATGTTTTACGGACAAATATTACATAACACTGATCGCCCCCCATTTCCTGGATAAAGTCAACAAATATGCAAGTGATTAATTAAAGAGTCAGCAGGGCAGTTCCATTTTAAAATCATAACAAATAATCCAGCCTGTATCTGTGTTGAACTTCAGTGAAGATATCACTACAAATATACAAAAGGCAAACGTAGATTAACTCATGTCACAAATCATAAGTCAAAGGCCTCTCTTAAGGCCTTGGACTGCACACAATGTGCATCTTTGTAGACTCAACAACTACAAAAGATTATAGACTGTATTCCCAACTGCCAAGAGGCCGCTTCAATTCAACAATCTAATGCAGTTAATCTAAGATTAGTCACATACAAAACGTAGTGGTGCATTACATTTATGCATTGGATAAAAAAGCTAAGTGGCAGCCAGGCAATGTGCTGTTTGACAGATTGGTGTAGGACTGAAGTGGGGGATTCTGGGCTTGAGTACCAAGCTGCTACAGTGTGCAGCTGATCTGAGAGGCCCACGCACTGAGCTGAGCTCTGTCAAACGGCCTTGTGTAGCCAAAGAACCTCACGTATCGGGCTGTACGAGCAGGAGAGCAGGAGCAGTGACTAGGCATTGATATGACCAGTGTGCAGGGCACAAAGAGACAAACCTATTTACAGCAACAACATGAAAGCAGATGCACTGAAATGATGAATCAGCAGTCCACCTTATTTTGCAGTGGAGACTGTGATGTTTTACCCTCTGGCACCATCTACTGGCCATAACTGAGAACTAAAATACATTTCTCTGCACTAAAAGCTACTGAAAGTTTTACCCTAAAATAAATGTTAGCAGGCCAATAGTACCTTGTTGCTTGGTTCCAACTTCAGTGCCTTCCTCAGTATTTGTATGGCTTCTGCATATTCACCTTGCAGGGCCAATACCTGGAATGACAACAGAACACTTTTAATTGAGGGACCCACCACAGGTAAGGGCTGCACAATTAATCACACATTAAATAGAGATTACAATTACAGCTGTGGAGATACAATAATGGTGACAAGACATGTTATGGTCTTAGAATAAGCATATTAACTACATACGTGTCCACAACCAATTTAAAAGCACATAAAATAGGCATTTAATTGTAATTCTATTAATCAAAATACAATTGCAATTACAGTACCAAAGGAATTAATCAAGAATTATAGTTTCTGTGATAGTGGTGCAGCCCTACTACAGGTAGGGAGAGAATAAAAGCACAGGAGAGGGTGAGGTGTACCTTGCCCATGCGAAAAAGTGCTTTAATGTTGTCCGGCTGGTGAGCTAATGCTGAGACACAGGATTTAAGTGCTGCATCGTAGTGGTCCAGTTTCAGCTGAGAAGCAGCCATGTTGTTTAAACACTTCACTTTCACATCCATCAGCTCATTCTCCTCCTCAGGACTGATGTCCACTACGACAGAAGAGATCAAAGTGAAACAACAGAAACATCAAAAAAAGGAATGTAAAACATGGCCACAAAGAAGAACACATTAATGTGAATGTACCTCGCTGCATCACTAACATTACTGAAAGCCATTGAGTTCTAGTTCGAACTTCCCTCTGAGTCCTGATGCCCTGGCCTGAACATTTCTACCACTCCCTGGTATCTCACCTTTAGAACTAGACTCAGTGATCTGCAGGGCAATGCTGTAGGAGTTGACAGCAAAGGCATAGTCCCCATGCTGATAGTGCACGTTGCCCCTCTCTCTCTTATGGCTGGCCAGGGCAATCCTTTCTGCAGGAGGCAGGAGCTCCAGGTCTGGAGCATCAGTAGCTTCCAACAGTTCCACCTCCAGGGACAGCTCAGCATCAGGAGGCACCTCAGGATCAACACTGGCAGGGGAGAGAAACTGAGTCAGGTTTACAATTTATAAAGAGCAACGCTGACACAAACAACCATGATGCAACTTTAGTAGGTGAGAGAGCTAACTTTGGACTTAACCCAAACTTTCTGGTTTCACAGAGACAGCTCATTTTACAGTGTGGTGGATCACCATGGTAATTTAGACTGCCCACTTCCTCACCAATCAACTCTGGGAAAAAATGACATTACCGCTCCTAAAGGACACGGTGGCTGTTTCCAACACTGCAGCTCTGTGGAACATGAAGCCGCCCTTTTAAGTAGAAAATCTTTTCACACCCTTAAAGTGACAACCCAATATTCATATATCAATGAAAAGTGAGTCACTGTGCCATAATGATGAGCCACTGTGCCTTAGTGAAAAGCCTGTTTATTTAAACATTTAACACAAACTGTAATTTTCTTGCAGCGATCTTAGCTTTGAAAGCAGCATTAGATTTCACCATTACATTGTTTCTGTACTGCTCATATTTATTGATTTTAAAAGTTTGTTCTTCTGAAGAGAACAAATGTTAGTGATCCATTTCTCCCCAATACCCACTTTTACAGCCTACTTGTTGAAAATGCCAATAGCACATTTACATATGTTTATATCCTGGAGTGACTCCTGTTGGTTTTATTGCCTGATTATTTTCAACCATTTTTATTCTTCTTTTTATCTTCCATTTTTGTGCATATAGTCCATTTCCTTTCCCCTGCTGCATCATATTACACTGCTGCAATGTCCTAATTTCCCCATGGTGATCAATAGTTCCATATTATCTCATATGTAATATGCAACCCTGGATCTGTCCATATTGCATGTGATAGGTTATTTGTCACAAATCCTGCCTGATCCTGTGAACATGCTCATGCTTACTGGACTGGGCAGAGAACCACGTTCATGAAACCAGTTATCTTGGATCTCCATAGTAAGGTCTTGTGAAGCCAGCGACTGCAACGATACCTCAACTATGCTGAACTTTCTTCATGAATAAAGCCCCAGATAAACAGCAGTTAAGGAGAGTAGCACACAATACCCAGGCAACCTGCGGGAGAAGTAAGTGAATGTCTGTAGCTGAGAGTTTAGTTAAGCTCCAGGCAGCACTGAACAAACTGTTCTGCAGTCAGGTTTAAATAGTCAGACAGTGTCTGATTCTCTAACAAAGCCAGGATGTTTGCTCTGGAGTGAGGAGACCCTCTAGGAGAGGGTTCTGCCCCAAGCTGTTTTCTTTGGAGTGAACTGACAAGGAATCCTGCATCCTGCAAGACGACTGTCTGGGAGGAGTTTATGGAGTATAAGTCAATCAGTGACATAATCAGTCCCAAGGTCACACAATGCTTTTGAAGTAAAAGAGCCAAAGACAAAAACAACACTGGGGTAATATATATGCAGGTTCTGGCTTACATAAGTAAAAAGTGCCAGTTTCTTTCTACCCTGGGCATCATTTGTTGTGAGAGGTCAAAACAGTTGTAGACATGAAGAGAGGGTTGTTCGAAGAACCAGAAAATAATAACAATCAGACCAGTGTCCTACATGAGCAAGAGAAAAGAAAGTAAGGACAGGAGAGCGCATGTTGAAAGGACAGATTCAACAACTTTCCATCAGCAACAGAACTGCATACTCATAACACTCAGGAGAGCCAAACCTCCTTTGTGGTCAGAGAGACAGTCAATAAGAAATAGTGTTGTCATAACAACCAAAATCCATACTATAAAACCTCTGTACAAACCTTTTTGGTAACATAAAACAAAATAACTGGTCAAAACAGATGAGTAACAGGTTGACACAATAGGAACAGTTACACACTGAACACCAGAACAGCCTCAACTTCAGACTAAATCATTCAACGCTATAAACTTGAAAATGAGAAAAGCACATTTTCATACTGTGACACACCTTCATCGAACAAACTACCTGAAGATTTCAGAACACTAATCGGAGCATATTTGGGGAAAACTGAAGCTAGCAATAGCTTCACTAATTCCCCAAAACAACAGATTATTATGGCTTCAGCCTTATTGCTACCACACATCCTTGCTGGGAATGCCAATTCCTTTATTTTGAAATTTTTCAAACTTGCTGTGCTTCATCATGACTCCGAGGAGAACCCTTTTGATTTTGATGACCCTATGACTTTTCCTCTAGCCCCACAACCAAGCCAAACTTTCAATTTGTAAAAGTGACGATGTTAGAAAACAGTATAAGAGGATGAGTTAGACGCGGTGCATTTTCAGATTAGGGGGGACAATGATCTCATTAATGGGGGCTGCCATACTTAATACAGCCCCCCATTAGTTGGACAAACCGTTGAACCAGATTAGAGGCATTGTCACAAAGTATCATAAAGGATTCGGGTCATTTCAGGGATATACCCTGCTGTTGTTCACTGACAGCATGTCTGTTGTTGATATGGTATGTGCAATCAAACTGTAAACATTTCACTGGGAATAGAGCTTTTTTGTGTGTTTAATATGTACTGTTAAAGAAAGTTTGATTTTAATTTTGGAATCCATTTGGATTTAAACAATCCCTTATAAAAACTTGAACTGAAAGAGTGAATTCAGTGTTGATTCTATGAACATTTGCTGCTTTTATAAATTCAAATTTCATTACATCACCACCTCTATATTACAAAATACATAAGACAGTGAACAGCAGCTAGACTGAAAAAACATTACCTACCTCCCCCGGGCACCATATGCATATTTTGCATCCGCTTGGATCAGGGCCTTCTCTCCCATTTCCATGAGCTGCACGGTGAGATCCAGTGCCTGAAAGGAAAAATATCTTACTGCACCAGGACACTGCCGTATCGCACAAGAATATCAGTACATAAGTGCAAAACTGAACATGTGAAATCCCCACATACATTCCCACTTTAAAAGAAAAATAAAACATCTCACTTAGTCCATTTTTACCTGGATGACATCGCCATCTCCCAAAGTGAAAGAGACTTCATGCTGCTCCTCTACAAGTGTCCCATCACTCAGGCAGGTCTTCAGATTAATCTTTACATTCTGTCCTTTCTGTGGCCGACTGTCTCGTCCCTTCCCTGTCTCCAAGACCTTCTTCTTCAGCTGGTCATTGCCTGCAGAAGAACAGGAAGGTAACTCTCACATTGTGTATCAGCTTTGATCAGATGTCCCTGTGTTTCCAACAGAGATAATTTATAAACTTATATATGTCCAAGAAATGTCAGATGTCAAATGTCACATACTAAGGGGAGATGAAAGTGTCATTTTCATACAGTTATGCACATCAATGCTTGGGAAGAGCTCAGTGTAATCACAGTCTAATGTTAGTGACAGAGCAGCACCACTGATCAACTGAAGGTCAAATGCCTTGCTCGAGGGTAAGTTACCATAACCTCTTGCTCGAGGGCACCATTGGTCAACAATTGGTCAGCATACCTAACACATCCAGCCATTCTTCCAGTGGGGCTGAAGTGTCTGCATCCTCGTCTGCTTCTGTCTTTCCAGACCCCTCTGGCTTGTTTTTCTTCCCACCGCCAGCATCCTCCAGTGGAGGAGGGTCGTCGTCAATATCCTCCTCATCTAACATCTCGAAGTCCTCCCCGCTGTCCAGCAGCGAGGTTCGTCCAGACTTCTTGGCTGACAGGACAGTGTCATGACTATCGCGCGCTTCGATTGTCTCTTCTTTGTCGGTCATCTGTAGAATGCAACGTGCAAGGATGACGTTTAATAACTACATATGTATTGAGTTGCACAGATTGTTAGCTAGCTGCGTCAACCACCAGTCCTACCGAAATGCACCTCACTGCTTCAGTGAGACAGTTGATGCCGTAATAACACACAGTAAGCTAACTAACGTTACCTTGTTAGCTAAACTAGTCGTGGTCGGTCAAAATGAAGGAAGCATTATCAATCCAGACCTGAGACTAACGTTACCATTTACAACTTTATATTTGCTATCGCTGCAAAATCCATTATAATTCATGCAATCCAGTCGTTACATACCCTTAATATAACAGCCTGGCTCCAACACTGCATTCATCAACAACTAAGCTAGCAAGGTATTTCCAGAACTTTCTGAGAAGTTTAGGACTGTGTGCTGTTATCGCATCAGATGGCTAACGTTAGCTAATGCTAACTAACGTTAGCCGATGAATTTGACATTAGCAAGCTAACGCCAACGTTAGCTGCTTGTTAGCAACTGTTAGCTGGTCATAATATTTGCTTGTTTTGCAATGAATTTCTGCTTACCCGGCTTCGAGTTGAACATAAATTCACTGTACCCAATGTGATAAGTATAAACACGAAAATAATCTGGATCTTACCATTAAATAGTGTGCAGAAGCGTGCTTTGGTCCCGGGAGGTCCTGTCTGAGGTCCCAATTCCGCCTGTCTCTTCAGCAAATAAGCTGCTTCCTGGTAACCTTGAGGCTTCTGTAAATTCATTGGACCTTCCTAGGCAATCAGTTTATTTGTTTATTGAGAAATTACTTTACTTTTACTTTTCAACAAAGTCCTTAGATAACAGCTCCATGATGAATGAATTGGAAATGATGGGAAAATGTGATTGTGACAATATCCAGGATGCTTCCAGTAGTGGGAAAAATGCCAATGTTAAGAAAATATTGTGAAGCAACATATACTCAAGGGAGATAAAAGTTGAGACAAGCTTTGTTTGAGCTCAGTCAAATTGAGCAGGAAAAATAAACATGGCAGGAGATTAACATTTTCATCCACTTGCCACAGTGACTGACTGTTTCCATAATTTACTTTGGAAAACTGCCAGATAGAAGAGTGTAATCAACAAGTTTGAGATTTAGAATTTAAAAGCACCCGTAAATCAAAATGTAAACCCAGAACCAAAAAGTAAATGTACTTCAGAGGTGCTAATTTCCCACCTGTTCACACAACCAGTGTAAACCATTACATTAATGTGGCTCCAGCAGACTGTACACAAGAGCATGTAACAGTTTGGTATCTTATTACTCCTATATTTATTTATTGGCATAATGAGAGACTTTTATACTACCATATGCAAATTCTTAATTGAGTGGTTCTAAAGCCTGAAACACCATGGGAGGGAGGCAGGTGGGTTCAACCCAAACTGAGAACTGGTAAATCCTATTTCAGTTCATTAAAAACATGCACAATTCAGATCTCAAATGGACACGTGCACAGGTAGCGTGCAAAGACTTCACAGGTGCCCACATGGGATTTTATTTGTCATTACACAGTATGGATTTCTTTCATCCTCACTTAAAATAAGCCAGGATATATCCATAAGAGATAAACTGCTTAAACATGAGCACTCCTTTCCTCCCTATCAGTCATTTTTTAGGTGCCGCAAATCCTTTCTTCTCTTTGAACCCCTGTCCCCCGAATGTCTATGCATGAACCTGTTCCCTGAAATATCCAGTAGGCTTATTAAATCTGACAGCTGACATTTACAGAATCAATTTGAAAAGTCACTCGAGTCTCATGGTCCACCTAAAAGACAATGTCAGCACACCAGGTTGTTTAATTTATTATTTTGAAAATAGAGCATCCTCTGGAAAATTGGTTTTCATAGACTGAGAAGATTCAATGCAACAATACCTTTATTAAAATTCAAAAAAGGTGGCTGAAATCACCCTACTCTCATACTGTATAGAATTCTTATCTCTATCTAATATCATCTATCTATCTATCTATCTATCTATCTATCTATCTATCTATCTGTGAGGCTGAGGGTATAATGAGAGCTCAGAGGAAGAGATTCAAACAACAGGGAAAAATCAAATGACATTTATTATTGATGCATTGTTTCTTTTTTGATAAGCAAATTATCTGTTTTTCTTTCAGTCTAAAGAAACTTTACAATATAAAGAAACATACAAAGGACATCTTTATTACCTACACAAGACACCTAAGTCCCTAAGACAAGATTCTGAACTATCCTACCATGAAATACAAAGCAAACCCAAGAGACAGACTGCTTCATATTGAATACTGCCGTGTCATCAGAAAGGACCATGAACGGTACAGGAGAATTATTTATATCCCCTTCCCTCGAATC